>CM031591.1:6337947-6366947 GCA_018467065.1 Ephestia elutella | reverse complement strand
ATCTCTTAGCATCTCATGAGATCCTTCCTGCTCATATTTTTCGCACTCGACTTCAATCTTGCCTAGATCACTTGATGTTAAAATCGCAATACCCCGCTATGTGCTTAGTAATCGATTCTGTAATAACTGACCATCACCCAGTTTTATTTGCCTTATCGGCAAAAAAATGCCCTAGTATTCGAAAACGATTAAACGCTCGGATAGACTATTCTTTACTTGCTGCCGAGCTCGATAAAAACATTTCCCAAATTTTAGATATCACTGACCCCAATATCGCAGCAACATATTTTATAAATTCTATAAATAATAATCTTAGCTAGCACTAAACCAAACACTTTCTCTTGTCGCAAACGTACCTTAAAACCGTGGTTCACCACAGGTTTATTGAAATGTATGCGTAACAGAGATAATATGCATAAACGCCTAAAATTAAACCCGGATAATGAAACGCTTAAACTGACTTATACACGTTACCGCAATTATTTATGTAATCTAACTCAAGACTACATGTTATATTCATGTAGTCTTGAGTGTGGAATCACGGCATACACTAGGATTGAAAATTATAAAAATAAAGTAACTAAATCATGTATAGATCATATCTACGCGCGATCCCAAACACAAGATCTACACACCGCGGCGCTCGCGACCGTAATGGCTGATCACCGCGTCATAGTCTTAGCATGCACTGGCCCGCACTCTCATATACAGGTTGCTCCTACATATAAAACCATTATTAACAATAAAAAACTTACGGCACTTTTTAAAGAAGTTGATTGGAAAAATTTTAAGTAACTCTGATTGTCCTACACAAATTTACAATGACATTAAAAATACAATAAATGATTGTTATTCTAAAAGTAAAATAGAGGTTAAAGATTCGATTTTTTCCTGTAAAAACTCTTGGATAACTAATAAAATTATCAATGCGCGTGAGTATAAAGACAATTTATTTAACTTATGGAAAAATGACTGTAATAACATGATTCTAAAACAAAAGTATAATCAAGTCAGAAACCAAACAAATAAACTAATTCAAAAGACCAGAAATAAATATATTCTAAAAGAAATAAATAACTACAAAAATGATCCTAAGCAATTGTGGCAAACCTTAAACAAACTGACAGGCCGTATTAAAAATTCTTTAGATAATATTATTTTAAATGCATTTGATTGCACCTCGAAACCGCTTGAAATTGCTAACAAATTTGCTAAAAGTTTTGATGATAACCTAAAAAATATTATACCAACTTGCAAAATTCCACTCTTAAATAAAGACAACTACAGACAACCGGTGAACTTATCTATGCGATATCAGAAAGCAAATGATGATAAAGTTGGTAAAATAATAAAATCTTTACACAATAACAAATCTCCAGGAATTGACGGTATTAGACCCTGTGATATAAAATTTTTATGTAACGATATAGTAGAAGCCATTGCCAAACTAATAAACGTCAGTGTTGCAACCGGTACATATCCCAAAGACCTAAAAACAGGAATAGTTCGCCCAATACATAAAACTGGTTCACGTAAAAATTGTGACAACTATCGACAAATAACGATCTTATCTATTTTGGACAAGATTACCGAAAAACATATAAGTCATCAGATTCATGACTTCTACAGGGATAACTCTGTCCTAACAGAAAAGCAATATGGGTTTCAGCCCAACAAAAATACAACGCAGCTCCTGAGTGACTTTACAAATAATATTTATAAGCATTTAGATAAAAAAAAAGCATGTCCTTGTCGTTTTTATCGATTTTAGCAAGGCTTTTGATACCTTAAGACATGAAAATCTAATTGAAAGTCTTGATGACAGCGGTATCAGAGGCCCATTGCTTAAATGGTGTAAGGACTATCTTACAAATAGGTCCTATCGTGTAAAAGTAGGAAACGCTGTCAGCAATGAATTCCCAGTAACAGAAGGCACCGCACAAGGTTCGGTTCTTGGCCCGATTCACTACCTCACATATGTTAATAACTTAACCAACCTTATTAAAAATAGTGAAATCTATTTATTTGCTGACGATACATGTATTGTAGCGGCTGACCATAATATTAAAAAAGCCCTTGATACGCTCCAAGAAGACTTTACCCTATTAACTAAATGGTCCCATGACGTCGGCCTGGTATTGAATGCAAATAAAACAAAAATGATATATATCAGCTCTAGTCAGAATAGGACTCACGTTGACCTTCCTCTAAAAGCACACGATCATACTTGCCTTCATAATACGCAAAACGTGCGTAAAAATTGCGCATGTCCTGAAATTGAACTTGTAGACAATCAAAAATATCTAGGATTAATAATAGACAATCGCATGAACTGGAAAAATCATATAAATCATGTCTGTGACAAACTTCGTGCTTTACTTGCCAAATTTGCACTATTAAAAAACAAAATACCGTTCTCTGTCCGTCTTTCACTTTATAAAGCTTTGGCTGATCCAATAATCGACTACGGTCTAAGCAGTTACGGACGTACGTTTAAAACACATAAAGATCTAATCCTTCACCTGCAAATTCGGCTGCTTAAATGTATTGTCCCTTTTAAAATAAAACAAAAGTTTAAAGATAATTACAATGAACTGTTCTCTTTTTGCAAAGTCATGCCAATTGATATTAAAGTACAATATATATTATTGAAAGAAAATTTCTTCAATACTGTTTTACAAAAAGCGAGATGCACCTTAAATTCTAAAACACGATCTAAAAATAAATATCAACTTGAACTCCCGTCTTTTAATAACCTATACGGTAAAAGGTCCCTCGAATATATAATACCAAAACTGATCAATGACCTACCCATAGATCTAAAACAAAGTATTTCTTCTAAAAACATCAAATATAAATTAAAAAAATACCTTATAAAATGATCACCCTGTATACATATTGTTACTATAACCAACTTGACAACTTTGCACACAGCAAGATTATATTCACAGTGTACGTGTTCGCATGCACACAAAGACCATCAACTATCTGTCTGATCCTAAGGTCTGATCTGTTTCTTTTCGATGTACCTACACACATTAAAAATTGTTATTAATGGCGAGTGTAAAATTATGTGCGCTCAAACCTTGTCAGGTTTATGCACATTTATATGACTGTGTATAGTATTGTATCTTTTGTCATTAAATAAATAAATAAAAATAAAAAAAAAAAAAAAAAAATTAAAAAACTTAAGAGATCTCATGATAAGGCGGAGCTGACGAAGGCAGGATCAAATTCAAAAAAACTCTGGGATGCGATACGTAAAGTTACAGATATGGATAAGCGATGCAACAAGTCGGAGTCCCTCTTGTCTGTTAAATCGACTCCTTTGGAATCAGTAAACTGTGTCAATGAGCATTTCTCTAATATAGGTAAAATCTTAGCACAGAAAATTATGCCAATACCTATCACTTCTATGTCTCAGTCCTCTCATTCTTCTATTTCTAACTCTTTTGTTCTTAATACCATTGATGAACAAGAAGTCAGTGCCATAATAGACTCATTAAAAGCTGATGCCAGCCCGGGTTGGGATGGTATTTCCTCTAGGATTCTAATTTTGTTCAAAAAGCAATTGCTTCCGTTTATTACTCATATCTGTAATCTCTGTATTGACCAAGGTGTATTTCCAAATGCTTTTAAAATTGCTGTGGTCCATCCAATCCACAAAACAGGCGATAGTGACTTAGTAGACAATTATCGCCCAATTTCTATCCTGCCAGCATTATCAAAAATCCTTGAACGCATTGTCTCTAAACACCTAGTCAATTTTCTCGAAACTAATTCCCTACTTTCAGAAAACCAGTTCGGTTTCCGAACTGGAAGATCTACGTCTCAGGCAGTCGATGCTCTTGTTGACAAAGCTGTTAAAGCTCTTGATTCCGGCTCAAATTGTCTTGTTACCTATCTGGATCTTAGTAAAGCATTTGATACTGTTTCTGTCTCCCTTCTTATCTCAAAGTTAGAAAATATTGGAATTAGAGGATCGCAGCTAGACTTTTTCCGCGATTATCTTACAGGCCGTTCTCAACGAGTGAAAATTGGTCCATATACAAGTTCAGATCAGAAAATAGAATACGGAGTCCCCCAAGGGAGCATATTGGGCCTGATTTTATTCCTAGTATATGTAAACGAATTATGTAATTTATCTTTAAAAGATTGCAAAATAGTTTCTTTTGCAGATGACACTGCATTAATATTTACAGGTGATAGTTGGGACGAAACATACAAAACAGCCAACTTGGGATTCAATAGAGTAATTAAATGGCTAAGTGCGAATGGTCTGACCCTGAACATCACTAAGACAAAGTATATGGCGTTCACGATCAGGAATGTCAACCGTCCTGATCCTGTTAAACACAAATTGCTTGCCCATACTAATGAAACTCAGAACTGCGATGATTTTTCTTGCAACTGTCCTGCACTAGAGATAACAAACACTGCTAAGTATCTTGGGGTCGTCATCGATTCCAACTTAAACTTTTCCCCGCACACTTTACAACTCTCATCTCGTGTAAGAAAACTCATATACATTTTTAAAAAGCTTCGATATATTGCCGATCCCAATATACTTAAAATGACATACATAGCTCTGTGTCAATCTATTATCACATACTGTATTGCCTCCTGGGGTGGTGCTCCAAAAACCCATATACTTATAGTAGAAAGAGCTCAAAGAGCAGTATTAAAAGTCTGTACATTTAAATCTCGTAGATATCCTACATCTGACCTATATAATTTTTGCCAGGTGCTAAGTGTTCGTCAACTTTTTATACTGGTAACAATACTACAGCAGCATTCAAGACTATCCTTCCACCCCGAACTTCTCTTGAGAAATAATAGACTCGATCTCCCTTCCCCATTATTAAACACAGCATTCACAAAGAGATTCTTTTATTTTCTCGGGCCCTATCTGTATAAACAAGCTCAGCCGGGCTAGCATGACCACCAAAACACGATATGATATAGCGATTTATCCACTCCAACTGTCAAAATATGATAAATATCGCCGCCATGTTGAATTTTTATCTTAACAGCGAGCATCACCGTGCCAGTGACGTCACCGTGTTATGATACGATATGATAAATAGAAGAGCGAGCACGACAATTGGCTATTTATCGAAAATTCGAGCATGACCAAATATAAGCGATAAAAATATCAATTTTTGACATTTATTCGAGTTATTTTATCGAGGACGTTTAGAGTGCGTGATACGCTCGATATAATAAAAATTACAAGTTTATTAGCATTTATTCATTCTCCGATTAAAAGGTAAGATTTAGTTTTATGATTGTTGTGTAAATGTTTACGAAATAAATGCAAAGAATAATCCTTGATATTTTATTTTTTCAGTTACAGCTTCACAATAATATGGTCCCAGACAATGAGTTTTTAAGAAATTATAAAGTCTCTGTAGAAATGATTTACTACCTATGTTCGGAGTTAGAGGGAGATTGGGCTCCTCAAACTTCTACAGGATACCCTGTAGAAGTTTAAAAATAATAATTAAATAAATAATCAATGAGTGAATAATAATATATAAAATTATTTTTTTAACATTAATAAAAGAAAACGATAATTAAATAAGTGTCAAAGTCACCTACCGACGTCAAAAACGTGATAAAGAACGAGTGAAAATGAATTATGATTGAAAAATTTTATTATTACATTGGCAGCATTGTTATTCCATATCGCGAAGCTAATCATTTCGTATCATGTGGTAAATTTTATCATATCATGTTGCTACTTTGGTCATGCTCGCGAAAACGATAAATATGTTGGTGATATATGATACGATATATTTTATCGTATATCTACGACGCGTGGTCATGCTAGGGGGGCAGGCTACGGCAAATATATTTGCTCTAAATAAATATAATTGCAAAAAGATTGTAAGTGAGTGGCTACAACAGTTGACTTATGAAGAGACTGAAAGTTTGTTAATTCCCTTACGTTGATAAGTTTAGTACCTATGTTGGTTATTTAATTTAAATAATTATTTTATTATTGTTATATTTCACTTTTAGTTCATTTTTAATCATTGTGTGTGTGTGACGAGTCCTGGTGATCCGTAATACAGGTTCCTCGGATACCTAGCACGGACACCAGCTCTCCACAATTTTATTCTATTTAGCTCTTTTATTATACAAATGCTTGTGTGTATTAGTTTTATTATGTAATGTATCTATATGTTTGTGGAAAGAAAGAAATAAACGATTATTATTATTATTATTTTTGTTGTTTTTCCAATTGGAATTCTCAGGACTAGCCTGGTAAATTTAGAGAAAAGCACGGGCTTTTTGAGCCAAGTGCTAACCCACATATATTTATTTTTACGATGAGGAGATCAATGAATTTTCTGAATCTAACTGTAATCTCTTTTATTTATTATTATTATTATAGTTACAGTTTTATATATTGACTTCTATGTACCTACTCGTACAAATACAGATTAGTTACAGTTTTATATATTGATGTTGATGAAAAACATGTCACCATTTTTTTAATTAACACATAAACAAAATATTATAACATGAAATGAAAATAAAATAATGGGCTTTTATTTATTTTTAATTCTAATAAAAAATGACCGGTCGACCGGTCTATTTCCAAATGGCGCGGTTGAGGGATTTTCCGAGACCCAAATTTAAAAAAAAATTGTTGCAGATGACTTCATGGCGCTTAAGTAAAAGGCGAGTCCATACAAAAAGCAAAATTTCACGGGATTGGCATTTTTAAAAATAAAACTTAGTAAAAAAAACATCTAAAAAGTATCAATGTTGTGATTTGTGCAACTGTCAAACCGTCAGGTGATTTTTTTTTTCTGCCTCTGGTTGACAAGAAAAAGCGCACCATATAGGTTCTGTACAAAGTGTCGCGTGGAATACTTATGTGCAGAGGCAGTGTCGGAGAGCAGGCGAACAGCAATCAATGTGAAACACTTTCTTGTTGAAGTACTGATAACTTTATTTATTATTAATTAATAAAGACAAGATGTTTTATATTAAGTTTTATCAAGGCTAGACACAGCACTTCCAATACATATAATTATTTATATAATCTAAATTAACAGAGGCGTCCATTTGCAGTCAAAGATAAAAAGGGAAGAGAGAATAGACATTTAACCGGAACTTATAACTCTATACAGTGTTGTCATATCAAAATATTATTAAGGCACTTACACATATATTTTTAACACTTCCCCTTGACTTAAGAATATTTTCTAAATTTCACAGAGAAAAACAAAAATTATATCGACTCTACCTAAGAACAAATTAAGACTATACACTATATATAAAAATATTTTTTTTTTACAATATTTCAATTACATTCATATTTTTAATAAAGTCATTATGTTTTTGTTTACTTAATGGCTTAGTTAACACATCTGCAATCATTCTCTCTGTGGAAATGTATTTTACAGAAATTAAGTTATCCTTAACTAAATCCTTTACAAAATGATACCTGATATCTATATGTTTCGATCGTTTATGACACAATTCTTTAGATACTAAGAGTTTTTGGGCACTTTGATTATCATTATAAACTGTAATTTTAGTGAGATACATCGATGTTAATTCTGAAAGTAAATTTTTGATAAAACAAATATCCTTACAGACATCCCCAATGGCGAGGTATTCTGCTTCCGTACTAGAAAGCGCTACACATTTTTGTTTGCGCGATTCCCAATTAATAGTAGAATTACCTAGCTTAATTACATAGCCTGTATATGACCTACGGTCGTTAATATCATTGGCCCAGTCGGCATCAGTATATGCGCTCAATTCCCAATTAATACTTTTTGTAAAACACAAACCGTAATTAATTGTACCAGCTAAATACCGAAGTACATGTTTAGCCACGAGCCAATGGCTTTTATCAAAACAAGTGCTGAACTGGCTCAAGTAACTGCATGCATATGCAATATCTGGCCTAGTGCAAACACATAAATACATAAGACACCCTAAAAGTTCCCTGTATTTATACACACTATCATCTAAATGTGCACTTGCATTTTCAGGTTTTTGTAATTTACAATTTAATGGCATAGGTGTACTAGCAGTTTTACAATTTTCCATTCTAAATTTTATTAACAATTTCTTTATATATTCAGATTGATCTAATTGTAATATACCCTTTGACCTATCTCTTGTCACTCTAATACCTAAACAATTTTTCAGTGGGCCTAAATTTTTTACATTGAATTGTTTCTCTAAAACATTCTGCAGATCTACTTTTATCTGACTATTCTTACGATAAAATATATAAAAATCATCTACATACAATGCCAAAACAACAAAATCATCACCCACTGTTTTACTATAAACACAAGGTTCACATTTACATTGTTTGAAACCGTTAGATACAAGAAGGTCATTCACCTTTTCATTCCACATTTTACTGGATTGTTTTAAACCATAAATGGCCTTTTTTAATAAACAGATTTTACCATTAAATTTATCTAAAAACCTATTGGTGGCTCCATAAATATTTCCTCTTTTAGATCACCATTAAGGAACGCAGTTGCCACGTCAATGTGATCAATTTCAAGATTTAATTGATTACTTAAATTAAATAATATTCTCATTGTGGAATGACGGACCACAGGAGAGAATGTGTCATTATAGTCAATGCCTTGACGCTGTGTGAAACCTCTGGCAACAAGTCTAGCTTTATAACAATCAAATTGACCATTAGTGTCATATTTAGCCTTAAACACCCATTTAGATTTAACTATGTTTTTGTTAGTGGGCCGATCAACCAAAACCCAAACATTGTTGGCGACTAGAGAATCGAACTCGCGCTGCATAGCAGCTTGCCAGTACTCACGCTGTGGTGACTCCAACACCTCGTGATAAGACTGTGGTTCCACAAACATACCATCATGCGATGACAAAAAACAATCATAATCAATGTACCTTTTCGGAGGAATATTACGCGTCGAGCGTATGTTACGACCTGAAGTGATGTTTCTTACAGCTTCCCCTCCAGCTGTCGTCTCGCTACACGTTAGGGACTAGGTCTCCACTCGTCGGCAGACTCTTCAGCCTCGGTGCCAGTAGAGCCATTTTCAGATCCGGTGCAGAAGTCTTCCCTACATCCTGAAATATCAGAGACAGAGCTGACATTAGTGTCATCATTATTTGTATTATTATTAATTACATTACTGTCAATTTCATTCATATTTAATTCATTATTATTAATATTCATTTCATCATTATTAAAATTCAATTCATTATCCTTATCAACTATATCACCGTTGTTATCACTTGACTGATTATTAATAAGAGGATCACCATATAACAATGAATTTTTGTTGTTATTTTCAAATAAATAAATAAAATTCTGTTGGTCTAAAAATTCTTTTTGAGATCTATCACTGCTCAATTCGTTGTAAAATTTATTTTCAATAAAAACGACATTGCGTGACATGATAACATTACTTGGATTTGACGGCTCAACGAGTCTGTACCCTTTGCATGTATCACTGTATCCTACGAAAATCGACAATTTAGCTTTAGGATCCAATTTTTGTCGCTTTTGAGTAGGAGTTAAATAGTATGCAAGACAACCAAACACACGGAGGTGACTGAGGTCAACTGAGGATCCAGTCCAAACTTCCTCCGGTATACGGCCAGCTAAAGCCATGGTAGGCGATCTATTTTTCAAATAGATGGCTGTCATAACAGCCTCGCCCCAATAACGCTTGCTGAGGCCTGCTTCAGAAAGCATACATCTAACTTTGTTCATAAGAGTGCGATTAAGCCTTTCAGACACCCCATTCTGCTGAGGGCAGTAAGGGACGGTCAGCTGATGTACAATACCATGATGTGTAAGGTAATCAGAAAATTTTTTATTGCAATACTCGCCGCCATTATCAGATCTCAGAGTTTTTAAAGGCAAACATGTCTGCTTTTCTACAAAAGTTTTAAAATTAATGAAATGTGTCATTACCTGTGATTTTTCTTTCATCAGGTATCCAAAGGTTTTCCTCGTGAAATCATCGGTAAAAGTCACGATGTATCTTGCCCCTCCCCAGCTAGGCTCCTGCATGGGCCCGCACACGTCTGAGTGAACCAGCTCCAGTGGTTGAGTTGCTCGCCTTGCATCCTTCGGAAAAGCTGCGGCCGACAGCTTCCCCTCAAGACAAGGGACGCAATTCTTGATGTTGCCGTCATCCTGAAACACAACATTCAAACCACATGCAACCTTTTGTAGGGTTTTCATACCTTCTAAGTTCAAGTGACCCAGACGTCTGTGCCAAAGCTCTGCTGGTAATCCTGCTGCAACTGCGGCACTCAATGACTCCTCTCTGTCATCAAGGAGAAGAGAGTGCTCCCTCGGCAATGACTCGGACCCCGATAAATTATTGGACACACAGACATTTAACTTATATAAACCATGCGAACATGCAGCAGATGCAATTAAGTTGCCAGAAATTTTACCAACATTGTCATAAATAAAACAACCCCTTTCATCAAAAATGACGCAATAGCCAGACTGAACTAATTTAGAAACTGAAATTAAATTGGCCGCAATTTGAGGAACAAATAATACATTATTTAAGATGCTAACCTTATTTTTAAATTTTAATTTAAGTGAACCATTGCCTTCACATACAATTTTGTCACTGTTAGCCATACTTATTTGTATATTATTATTACTATTAAAATGTTCTAATAGATATTTGTCCCTTACCATGTGATTGGTCGCACCACTATCTATATAAAAATCATTGGACGGCTTCTGGCAGGAAAAAAATGCAGCAGCGGTGAATGACTTCACATCGCCTTCACTTTTGTTCTTCTTTAGCTTCTTGAGTTTAAAGCAGCGTGATCTTGTGTGACCACTCTTCTTACAAAAATCACAATAAAAGGATTTTTTATTATTTGATGATATAAAAGCAGAACAGGAATCCTCTTTAGAGTTGCCATTTTTTCTTGCAAACTCTTGGAGAAGCCTCACACGAACCATCTCACTGGACACTGTGGCCGTGACCGAAGCTGTAGAAATGCTTGAAACCAGGGTGTCATACTCAGATGGAAGTCCACTCAATAGGATTTCTGCAATCTCTGCATCCTCAATAGTCTTGCCGATGTCATGGAGTTGTTGTACAGTGGTAGTGATCGCCTCTATGTAGCTGTTCATGCAGGAGTAGTCGGTGAAAGCCACGCTATGCAATTTTCTCAATAGAAGTACTCGCCTGTAAAGCCCCTTGTCTTCAAATACTTCAGACAGCTTCTTCCAAGCGTCTTTGGCTGTGGTTACGTTCCGCACATACTGGTATAATGTGGGCTTGATAGAAAGGCAGATGCGTGCTAAAGCACGTTGCACGTGCGCACTATCAACATCCGTGCCTTCCACTGCAGCCCAAAGGCCTTCTAATATTAATAAATTCTTTATTGCAAACTTCCAGGTATGGAAATTGGATGCACCGTCTAGCTTCTCAATTATAAGGTTATCACGCACCACGCGGTCAGCGCCGGCGCCACTTGCCATGCTTCACGCGCGTCCAATCCAAATCTCTTCCAAACAAGATTCTTATCACGTAGGTACTCACAGTATGTGATGAGTGAAGATCTTGTTCTGCTAACTGGGTCAGAACCTGTACAAAGTGTCGCGTGGAATACTTATGTGCAGAGGCAGTGTCGGAGAGCAGGCGAACAGCAATCAATGTGAAACACTTTCTTGTTGAAGTACTGATAACTTTATTTATTATTAATTAATAAAGACAAGATGTTTTATATTAAGTTTTATCAAGGCTAGACACAGCACTTCCAATACATATAATTATTTATATAATCTAAATTAACAGAGGCGTCCATTTGCAGTCAAAGATAAAAAGGGAAGAGAGAATCTTCGAGAGAGAATAGACATTTAACCGGAACTTATAACTCTATACAGTGTTGTCATATCAAAATATTATTAAGGCACTTACACATATATTTTTAACAGGTTCAGCCCATAGACTTAGTATAAAATAATAGACCCGGCATAACAATCTATATACAAACAGTAGGTAGTTATGCGGCCATGTTTTGTGACTATTATTAGTATGAGCAGGCCGCCATCTTTGTGCCAAATCCTTTGACTTCGCCGGGTTTAGGTTTGCACGATTTTTTGTAGGTATGTCATGTCTATTCTTTTTTCATTCGTGTGAGGTTCAGCCATTATTACGACTCGGCATTCATAAAACGCTATCTGTTGAGACTTTTTTAACACTTCGTTAGTCGCGCCTAGAGATGGGCATTTACCCGATAAATTTCCGAGACTCGGAAATTTATCCATTTATACCCATATTTTCCCAGGAATTTTTAATTTATACCGGGTAAAAATTAAAATCAATTAAATGTTTGTAATTACGATATTTTACAATATATCGTTACGATTTATTATGAAATAAGCACATATTTAGTTTTTAAATTAAGTACTGTGTATAAAAGTACTTATAAAGTGTACAATTTATGTTTTGGTTACAAAAAGACCTGACAAGATATAGGTATCTTTATTCTGACTCATTCGCAGCCAACTGGTTTTAGACGATAAATGTTATGCCGGGGCGACGAACAAGTTTGCCAAATGCCGGAATTCTATTGAACGGCAAGGCGATCATCGAATCGTAAGGCCCGCCTTACACGAATGTCAGCCAACTTAATTACACTCTCTCTCTCTGTCAGAGGAAAGACGTCCACTGCTGGACAAAGGCCTCCCCCAAGGATTTCCATAACGACCGGATGCGGGCAGCGCAGGACCGGTCGTTATGGAACTTAATTACTAACTCTCTCAAAAACACGCTTGCATAAAATTTTCTCGATAGAAAAATATTGCGAAGTTACCTCCAAATCCTAACTAATATTATAAATGTGAAAGTGAGTTTGTTTGTTACCTCTTCACGCTTTATCTACTCAACCAATCTTCCTATTTCACATACACATAGTTAGAAGTACTGAGAAGGACATAGGATACTTTTCATCCCGGGAAAAAGCACTGTTCCCGAAGGAAATTCACGCGGGCGAAGCTGCGGGCAAAAGTTAGTCTATAATACAACTGAAGATGTTTTGATTTTTTTGTTAATTCTACTTTAAACAGCCATATACTAAAAATGCATCATTATTTTCAAAATATTATTTGAATACATATGATTTTAAATCTGTTGTTTATGTTTTTTTAATATTTGAACCGAAAACAACTAGTTATTTATCTTCCTTATAATCAAAACACACCTAATATTTATACTTTAATTATTATTTTATCAGTATTAAAGAAAATAAGGATAATTTACTTTCATTTTAATTTCTTCCCGGTATAAATAAAAAATATCGGGTATAAATGGGTATAAATTAATTTTTACCAATTCTACCCATTCTTTCCCATTTTTACCTTCCGGAAATTTATCCAAGCGCCCATCTCTAGTCGCGCCTCTATTTAGGACGCAAGTGGTCGCATGTACTACATATGTAGAACATTTTCAGCAATTTTTTTTTGCAGTTTAATTAAGTAAATAAATAAAAGTTATTATTTATTATATTCATATATTTTATAATTAATCATAAACAAAAAAAAACGTATCATTTTACTAATAAGAAACTTATAATTAGACTTGGTTAACAAAATATGGCAAAAATCTAAATGAGATTTTTTTTTTTCGCTCATCTCCTCTACCTGGTTATCATTGGTTTCATAACACTCAGAGCATATTAAATTCTGGTGATCAGGACATATCCACTTATGGCATGAGTAACATTGTTTTCTGGTCGACTATTATGGCGCACTCTGCCACAATAGTAGCACTTTCCTACTTGACCTGTACTTGATGTCTCTGCTGGACCTGGATACTCCTGAGGTGTATTATTTAACCCCAGTTATATATTTCCTTTAATTTTTAACAATTTGGAAATATTTTCAATATGAATGCTGTGATATGTACATGCGGCAACTGGGCAACTAATTTGTGACCAATTTACTAAAAAGTAACAAAAGTTAGATTTTTAAATGCTTATCACAAAAAGCAAAGTTCAATTATGAACATATCTTATCAATATTTGATGCAACTTAACAAATAAATAAAGATATAAAATACTGACCCTTTTTTTTCTATGCAAAAAAAGTGTGACGCGAGTGGTCGCGTGTACTACAATTGTAGATTTTTATCTTTGAATAGGTATACCTCCCTAATACGGATGCATCGGTCAACGCGCCATAGCTAATTGTATTCGTCATTTTCTTGTGGAAGATTACCAGGAATGAATGCAATTTCTACCCACAACTTTTGATAAAAATGAAAAAAATAGGTACCTGTTCTACTATTGTTGAACGCGCGACTAACGGAGTGTTAAACTGATTTATTTTTCTTAATTTAGCTGTCAGAAAATCGCTCACTAAAACTCGTAGGAGGTAAGTACCTAGTAAAAGTTTCTGGATGTGCATCTACTCAGTTTCTATCGTTTCGTAGCAGGGCCTTTATATCCTTGTGTCCTAATGCAAAAGTATCCGAAGAATTATCGGGTTTTGAGTACCTCTTGTCGTCGTTGTTATTAAGAGCTATTTTATTGACAGTTGTAGTAATCACCTCATGTTCTTTGCTCTGTATTGAAGTCATTGATCTACGTTGAACAGGATTGCTCCCCGAAATACAATTGAAATAATCTTCCCGGGACACCTTGTCGGCTACAACATTTTTCTTTATACCTTTAATTTTCTTTGTGTCTTTGCCGTCTCCGTCTTTTTTCACATAATAACATTTAGATCGGACTCCAATGAATTCTGCAATAATTTGACCATTTGCCTCATCTTTCATAAGTCCTACAACCTTCTTGTTCTTTAACGGTAGGCCGTAAACATTATTAGAGGGAAAATCAGAGGTATCAAACCTATTATCTATATCGCCTTTGATGTCTTCGTAAAATTCCTCAGTCTTGATTTCGTATATAAGAGAATCTGTATCTGTGTATAACAATCTCAATCTATTATCAGAGTATTTTGGCATCATGTAGTCGTAGTGAAATTCATACATAAGGGTTTTACTAAGTTCCAGAACTGAAAATCCTATATAAATGGGTTTATTATAAGTGATTTTAGTTCGATTCATCTGTATAATGGTGATATCTTCACCTATGTGCATACAGCTATGAAAATTTAATCTGCTTATTAAATCCCTTGCACCCAACCTCTTACCTGTACACACCCACTCTTGCACCACTCGAACGTCTAATCTTTTTTCAACATTTTCCATAGTTTTGCCAAACACAGCGTTGTTCATTAATTTGTAAAAATCTTTTTCAAAAGAGTTTTTTGCTTGGATTCGTTTATTAGTATTTAAATCAATATAATATTTTAGCCAGGGAGATTGCTTGAACGTTAGGATTCTATGAATTTTTTTTAAAGTTAATCCCTTATCCAAACACTGTTGGAGGTTTCTGTAATGAATAATGTATTTCTTTTTAGTATTTAAATCAGCTATCAATTTAGGCATATGAGATGTTGTATGTTCTGGTACTTTCTTTTCAGGGCAGAAAGGTAAATCATTATGTAAATCATGTAAATCGGCTGGGTAATCGAGGTCAACCTCTAAAATGTAGCCATCATCACCGTCACATGGCAATTCTTTTACATCAAAGTAAGAAAATTCTTTTTCTTCGAGCCAACGGAAGCCACCTTTTGGTAAATACTGCGACATAGCCCACCCATACAAGTTATTTGCATCAAGGTATATAATATAGCTTGACTCTTTAGTGGAGTCATAATTACTCATGTATTTGTTGTTTGCAATTGAGTGCTTTACGCTACACTGGCTCAGTCCGCCTCGAATTCCTTTCTGTATAAATTTGATCATTTCGATATCCACAAGAAGTTCTAATTCTATATTGGTATGTTTGAGCATAGCATCCCAACTAAGTCCTGGTGCCGTTAAATAGTGGGTTGGGTCTAGTTCATATGTTTTCAGACATTCTTCTCGAAAATTTTCAAAAACGTCAGCCAATATCAAGACGTCGGATTTTAAATATATATCACTGTATTCGCCAAGTGTATTTATATTGAAAACTTTCCACACGTTTTGCGCGTGGTTGTATTCTTCATCGGATATATCAGTGTTAGTTAGAGAGCTGTAAAACTCTTTTTTTGAAGGAAGACATTCCTCATTTAGTTTTTCTAAACTGTCAACATATTCATATGGAAAAACCCCTTTTTGAGATAATAATGTTGCGTTTTCAGGACATAGTCTTGACGTTATTTTGAATTTATCTTTTGCAAGATTTTTTGCTAGCTTGTCCAATGACGATGGCATAAATCTCAACGAGTCTAAAAATATAAAATCAATATCCTCCAGAGCAGAGCTCTTCACGGTGAAGGAGACGAAATTTTCTTTGTTCTTCGGTATTATTGTAGCTTGCTGTTGCGGCTTTAATGACTTAATTATAAAGTGTGAGTCATATCCTGAGAGATTATGCATCACTATCGGGATTGTCTTTCTTCTAACTTTGTAATTTAAATTACATTCTTTATGCGCCGCTCCCCGGAATACTCCGGTTAGGTGATCGTGATCTTTAACCTTGTTCTGATGTAGTTCTTTACGACAAATGTGACATGTCGTGGCAGCTTTAAAACTGTCATTTTGTTCAACTGTCATTTTATGAATTGGTATAATGTTATTAATTTTTTTTAAATGTTTCTCCAAATTTTTTTCCAAAGATTGTAAAAATTTTTGAGCACATTTATCCCCACGATATTCGAAGTATTCAGAAAACTTGTCGTCCAAGGACCAGTGTATTAAATACCCGAAACTGTATGGCACGTGTATTTGCTTGTTGAACGTGTACGATGATTTGCTATTTGGAATACTTGAAGAAATCGGCTTCAGAAAAGCTTCAAAATCTGCATATACTACAATAGGAGCTTTTATTTGTTTGTGATAATTTTTAAATTTTATTTTATTTTTTTCTTCACTCGGTGTTATAGTTTCAACGTGTGAGCAATCGTTTTTAATATGATCTTCAAATTTTTTCTTGATTGAAAATGCCTGAATACACCCATCACATATAAACCGTTTATGTTCACGTTTAGACAGTTGACTACTGAGAAGCCTACTCATGTTCTTGATCCAACAGAAGTGATTATTTGTTTCATCTTCGATCAATAATAAGTTAATATGATTCTTCTGCCTTTTTTTCGTGTGATATACAGGCCCCGTTATTCTTTTATTATCAATTTCGAATACGTTAACACTAATTTCACGAATTTCATTGATTTTCTCGAAATGCCTTATACTGCATAAAGTCATGGGAAATTTGATCTTATTATCGAGATTTAAAACTTTTTTAAAAGGGTAACCTTCATAGGATGATGTTCGTTCTCCGTTTTTACTAGCTGGAGAGAGGGCGCTTACTACGGCCCAAGCAAAGCAGTAGTCATCATCGTTTTTTACATTAATGCATGCACGTTTTTTTTTTATCCACTCAGGTAGTTCTATGTATTTAGAAACTTTGAGCGGTGAATATTTGTTGATATTAATATCGAGATGGAGGATTCGAATCAAAGACCATCCGCTGCCTTTCCCTTGAAACTCATCAGCTTTAGCTATTATTTCGTCTGTCACTGCCACAAATAAGTCCTCATCAACATCTGCTACGCAAATTACTTTGTTTTTAGTGTTAAAGTTTTTTACTTCAATATCATGACTATCATTGTCGTCTTTAAACTGCGTATATTCTCCAAATAAGACAAAATTTATTTTTAAAGCTTTACCAATATTCAAAAGGTTATCATGAATAACTTTAGTTGCCCTTTGACGTACTATCTCCATAAAATGTTTTGGAGTGATACACCTTTCCTCTGAATATACTCTGTAAGTTTTTATTCTACTCTCATATGCTGACGTTAATTCCTTAGTCCAATTATCGATTATTACACTTTTTTGATTTTGATCTTGCGACGTGCTTATCTGATTATGTCGAGATGCATTGTCATCATTACTTACTTGGCACCTTCTTTTCTTGGGGGGTGATTTTTCATTGCTGCTGTCTTTAGAACTGCGATTTCTTTCCGTTTTCATAGGATTTGATCGGCACGATTTGATAATATGACGTTTGAGAGTGTCTTTCCTGGAAAAATCTTTGTTACAGTAATTGCATATATAATTTGAGGTATTGTCTCTTCTCTTCCTGTTAAATGTCGTTCCGGAATTCACACACTCAGACATTTTCAAATAATCACTTTATATTTTTTTACATTATTAATAAGCACACAAGGGTACCTAATTCTTCAATAGATCACCTCGCTTTGTCTACTCCAAGTATTAATTTCACTTAAAACAATTTTATCCCATTATCAATATTTATCAATTGATTAGATAATAAGAATAAAGCTGGCCAAGTACGAATTGCACACCTAGGGTTCCGTACAAAAGTCCATGAATACCTATGAGATACCTACCCGACCCGGCTTCGAACGGGGTTAAAGTTATGTACGTAGTTTAGTTACGTACATAAATCGTCTTGAAGAAACCTACCCAACAGTGAAAGCCGCATCGAATTACCGAGCGTGGTTCATATATGTTAAAAGCCTAACATAAGGGTTCGTTGTTGAAATCGGAACCCTTATTTATGAAATGCTGCTAAATTTAGCTTCTCTCACTTAAAAACAACTTTTATATTGCTAAATTTAAGAAAATACCACTGTTCATATTTATTTTAGAATTAAAAACATACGTCACCTTTTTTATATATTAAACCATAATGAAAATACACAATAATGGGCTTTTATTTAGTTTTTAAATAAATGAAAATAATAAATGATGACCGATCTATATTCAAATGGCACGCCAGCCAAATTCAAAAGCCACTTCGCTTTTTATCGCTAACATATAATCTAGTGTTGCAGCAATAGTGTTGACTATCGATAGTATTGTCAATAGTATTGTGACCTTGAAAAATAGTCACACTATCGATAGTCGATAGTATTGACACGTGTCAATATTTATTTATTTAAAACTTTATTAAACCAAAACAATACAATGGTATAAAAGGCGGACTTAATGTTAACAGCATTCCCTACCAGTCAACCTTCGGGATTAACAGAACTATGTATGGCATGGGTGCACAAAGTGACTAAATTTGTATAAATACCACAAATATACCACATAAAATATAAAAGCAAATAAACATACATATGTAAATGTAAAAATCTAAAATATCGCGAGGGGTGCTTTTGGATTCTACATTAATTCTAGTGTCTGTGGCAATTTAAATAAACGTATTCTATTCTTATACTTTATTCATCAACAGTAGATACTCTTCATTTTGCTAGATTTAGTTTAGTAAGTATTTTTTGTCATAATATTTTCTCTCTTTAGTCATATTCCTCATGCATGACTGAGGGTCGTGTACATTATATGGAATGAAACATACACAACGACTATCTTGGCAATTTTAATAGAATGGTTTGCCATTGCCTTCTCCATAATTTATTCACACGATAGCTGATTCCTCACGCAGGCAGGTTTCCTCACGTTATTTTCCTTCACCGGAAGCAAGTGGTGGCCGAAGTGATGCAGATTAGATCTGCAGTCTTTCTTCGGTGCTGCGAAGTCATTTACATCGGTCGATGTATAGAAGTAGTGTAGTAAATACCGTGCCGCCATTTTGTGTCGATCTTGCGAATTAGTGCTGCTTGCCGCTGAGATTCTATGGAGCCGTGGAGTTGCTGCTTATGCCAAAATATCACTAAACATTTTCAGTAAGACGACGTAATAAACAAGAATATTCGACATCTTCCGAGATTTCATAGTAATCCTAGGGATTTCGTGAAATCTCTGGTTCCTTCATTTCCCTGCGACATATACTTATCTAGAGGTGGTGATAAGACCGCCTTTTGCGCATCTACCTTTCTTTTTTTAGATATAAGTTACTTTGTGTATCTGGAAATGTGATCTTGTGTACTAATAAAGTATTCTTGTCTTGTCTTGTGTCTGTATATCTGTGTATCCATGAATCTGTGTTTGCCTGTGTGTTTGTGTAACTATATGTCTGTCTTGGGATTGTAGCTGTCAAACGGATGAACGATCTAATAGAGTTCTTTTTGTTTGAAAGGTGACTAAATAATAGAGAGTGTTCTTTGCCTTGATTCACGGAAATCGGTTCAGCCGTTAAGGAGTAATCAGCATTTTTCAACGTGATGTCAAAGTTTGGGGTTTTTTGTAAATGTATTATTATACCTAATTTATATTATTCAGAAATGTGCTGTAAAATACGTTTTGCGAAACGGTCACGTAATCTATATACATATAATAAAACAGTAAAAATATTTTGTCTGTACATTTAGTATTTTTGACGGAAATGGATAGAGGGAGACCTAAAAATAATAATAGAAAGCAAAAATATTTTTTTGGAATTTCTTGTCTGTCTGTCTGTCTGTCTTTCTATCTGTCTGTCTGTCTGTATGTATGTACGCATTTCACGCATAAACTACTGGACGGATTTGAATGAAACTTTTTTTGTTGTATAGCTATTAAGCCTGGCCAACATATAGGCTATAATTGATTTTGAAAACTGGAACACCTGATGAAGAACCTTAATAGAACAGCTAAACTATAAGAGATATGGAAATGGTACCTTAGCAAAAGTTTATCAATCTGACGAGCATTTTCTGTAGACGTATAAAAATCGAAGATCTGGATCATCTGATGAAGAACTCCAAGAGGCCAGCTACTCTATTACATATATGGAAATGCCGCCTTAGCAAAAGTCGTTCAACCTGATGAGCATTTTCTACTGACGTATAAATAATGAAGGTCTGGAACATCTGTTCCCGTTCATCAACATATATTCCCGCGGGACACGGGATAACCATATGGCTAAATTTTTGAGTTCTGGAGTTTCGGTTACTACAGTTTGGAACACAAAAAGATTTTTCAACTAAGCGAAACTCACGCGGGTGACGCCGCGGGCTACAGCTAGTTATGCGATAATTACATACAACATAGGTATAACACGATATTATATCTAAATCCGATACAGTATCAAAGCTATTACTGATAAAATGTACCTAATCTGTTATCTTTTGTGGATTGTGAAAGAGTTTATATTGTTTTGTCGTCGGGGCTTGCAATCGGCCATGATTATTTTTTATTTCATGCAAGTAGGTACATATCTTTATTTCGCCACTTGTAACGGTCATCACGCACTTCCACACCGGAGGTCCCGGGTTCGATCCCCGGTCGGGTCAAGTTGGAAAATGATCTTTTTTATATTGACCTGGGTATTGTATGTATCCCAATCCTAACTAATATTACCTATAAATGCGAAAATAAGTTTGTTTGATTTCTTTTTCACGCTTTAACTACTGAATCTGAAATTTCGCATACATAGTTATAAGTACTGACAAGGACATAGGGTACCTTTCATCCCGGGAAAAGCACTGTTCCTGTGGGAAATTCACAGGGGAAAAGTTAGTTATAAAATATAGTAGATATCGTTGCGTTGCATACATAATTAAATGTAAGTCAGGTATGTCCGTCAGGAAACGTCCGAGGAATTAAAAGTACGAGCGCCTAAGTTCAGGACACCAGAGGCGTCATTCAATTTTTTTCGAACTATAATAATACTTTTACAGAATAGCCACTTCGGTGGCATATGCTCATGCTCACATACCCGACCAGGACTGGGCGGAGCCCGACGGAGGACCCGAGTACCGTAAGTTTTTTTTATCAAATCCTAATCCTAACTAATATTATAAATGCGCGAGTTTGTTGGTTTCCTCTTCACACTTTATCTACTGAAATAGCTTAAAAGCATTGACATAATAGTTGTTTGATAAAAGGTTTTATAGCATTAAAGAGTACCTATATGGACACTTGGACAGTAACATTAAATCAACTAACTATATGAGTATTATTCTCTCTGACGTTGGTTACTATAATTTTTTTATCCTTTTTTAAATATAAATATACTTATTTATTGTTGTTTAATTACATTTAGAATATAATGTTAGTGTATGTACATATAATAGTACATTACTGCCACGGCCTATAATGACTACTTTGCTGGTCGCGCTGATGATGGCCGAGAGCGCAGCGTAGCGCAGCTCCAGGCCGACACAGCGAGGACAGCAAGGGCTGCAATGATGGCCAAGCTGGATGGCCTAGAGCGTAGCTAGGCTAGCTCGAGGCAATCATAGCGTGACCAGCGAAGTAGTCATTGTGGGCCAAGGCTTATATAGTGCTTTACTCAAAAATGCAGGTACCAAATCTAAATAAAACCAGCAAGTAATTTAAATAAAAATATATTAATTAATTAGAATTTGTAATAGGTATTTGTAAGCTAGCCTATCAAAATCAGTAATAATTAGGGAAGAGAGATAAATAAACCAAGACCAATTTATAAGTAAAGAATTTATATTACAATAAGTTACTGAATAGACGGAAACACTAATATGTTACAAGTCAGTATACATTTATACAAAGCAAATGGTTAAGCGTGAATGGCAATGGAAGATGGATGACTATACAATGCAAAAATCTAAGTTAATCTATACTTACAATGCAATATGAAAGGTATGATGGACTGAATGGGCTAAGCGCGATAGCAAAAGGGCGGACGGAAACAATATAATCGCCCGGCCAGTAACGTGGTACGCTAAGCAAGCCGAACTATTATACTGCGTGAGAGCACACGAGGTTCTACCAGTGTTTCGATTAACGAATGCACCGAACGACGCGCACTGCCGGCTACTGAGGCGGCGCGGCGGAGGTTTATATACCCATCGCGGGTCGCGGTATGCGGTGTGGGGGCTGAGGTACGTCTGGCCGGCGGCGGGGTCTCGGAACAGGTTGGAGCTGTGATGACGCAGCGGTGCTGAGCGCGCATTGTTTAGATGGCGTATTACAGACTCCCCCTCTGGCTGCGAAGACGTCCCGGCGAGCAAGCCAGGACTCTATTGTGAGCGATCTTCTCCAGGAGTCTTCCTCGGTCGGCCACGAGTGCGTCTCAGTGGCTGTGGCGGCAGCGTGGGCTGAGTCTTCCTCGGACGGCCACGCTTACGAAAGGGCACCGCTGGTATGGGTAGCGGTGCTCTCTCAGGGCATCGGAACGGGCTGAGCGCCGATGCGTGGTACAGGCCTAGAGGCCTGTCAGGAGCGTTTGGATCTGCAATTTCAAAAGAGCTTGGTCCATGACAACGTAAAATAACATAAGGACCATCGCGTCTAGGGGACAGTTTCGAACTAAAACCTTTTGCAGCGTTACTAAGTAAATGTGATTCAACCAGAACATGGTCGCCTGGTTGGTATTTAGGCGTTTCTCGCCTACTCTGATCGACGATTTCTTTTCTCTTCTCCTCTTTCATTTCTTGTGTTTCTCTTGCCTATTTTAGTGAATCAGCAAGTAAGAGTAACTTCGGCGTTATTTCTGTCACAAAATTCTCTTGTTATATAATAGCTCTGAGATCATGATTCACATCGTCGGGAATACGTAGTTCTCTACCAAATGTGAGATAAGCTGGGGTGTAGCCGGTGGTTGCAATTGTAGCAGTATTCATCGCAAACCTTATACTTGGTAACTTCTCTGGCCATGTAGTATGTTCTCCAGCTACTAGTATAGCTAATTGAGTTTTGAGATCTCGATTCCTTCTTTCTACAGGATTAGTTTCAGGATGATACAATGGCGTAAATCCTTGAGTTATGTTTAAGCAAAAACATCTTCTCTTCTTCTCTTCTCTCAGCCGAAAAACGTCCACTGTTGGTAAAGGCCTCCGCCAAGGATTTCATCCATGGAGGGTTTTGCCGTAATCGCCACGCTTGGCAGGCGGGTTGGCGATCGCAGTGTGATGGCGTACGCGGAAAGATGCTGCTGCCCATCCTCCGGTGTTTTAAATCCCTTAGTCGCCTCTTACGACACCCACGGGAAGAGATGGGTTGGTGCTATTCTTGGGCCACACCACAGGCCAAAGCCATAACAAAAGCATAACTGTTGCATAATCTCACTGACAAATTGACTTCCATTGTCACTTATGAAACGACGTGGAGTACCATATCGTAGTATAATCTCATCTAGAAGTATTCTAGCGCATTCCTGTGCAGTTGCATGTTGTAAAGCAAATAGTTCAACCCATCTTGATGTGCAATCTTCAACAATGAATATCCAAGACAAGTCAGTTTCAGACTTAGGTAGTGGCCCAAATAAGTCGAAAGAGACAACCTCAAATCTTTGGTTCATGGCTGTTGTTTGTAGTAATCCCGCCGGTTTTAAGTTATTAGGTTTGTATCTCTGACACTGAATACAATTTTGGACATAACTTTCTACTTGAGATCGCATTCCTTTCCAAAAGTACCTCTTGGAGATACGGTCCAATGTCTTCTCAACTCCGTAATGTCCAGCAGTAGGTTCATCGTGGTACATGGATATAACCTTCGTTTGCTCTTCCTTAGGGACTACTAGTTGGCAGTCTTCGTTTTCAACATTTGGATTATATCTATATAGTAAGCTGTTATTTAGAAGATATCCTTTGTTACTCCAGTAGCGGCTGTTTTCTTCATTGTGTGTATCTTCAAAAGCCTTTACTATCTTTTCAATGTGTTCATCTTTGAGTTGTTCTGTTCTGATTTCTTTGGGTTTCTTCGAGGGAAATCAACAATTATATTGCATATGCCGCAATCTTCTTTCGTTTCTTGTGCACAGTTTGGTCGAGATAAAGCATCAGCTACGACGTTCGTTTTTCCAGTGATGTATTGGATATTTATATCAAATGCTTGTAACTGTAATGCCCATCTTGCTAATCTTCCTGTAGGAGACTTAAGGGACATCAGCCATTTCAATGCTTGATGATCAGTCAAGACTGTGATAGGGGTGCCTTCAATATACCCTCGAAATTTATTAACTGCCCAAACTACTGCAAGTGCCTCTCTCTCAGTCGTAGAGTAATTTCTTTCGGCTGGCTTAAGGAGTCTGCTTGCATATTCGACAGGGTGTTCATTCTCCTTCTCCCCCTGCACTAAAACTGCTCCGATCGCATAACTGCTTGCGTCTGTCTTAATTATAAACGGCTTGGTCTCATCAGCTTGTATTAATACTGGAGCAGAGACTATGCAGTTTGTTGTTCGTCCTCCGACTTCCATGCGGCACCCTTTTTAGTAAGTCGAGTGAGTGGCTCGGCTATTTTCGCAAAGTTTGGTATGAATCTTCGGTACCATGAGCACATTTGCAGAAATGATAGTAGGTGCTTAATGTTGGATGGGACATTTTGGTTAGTGATGGCACTAACTTTATCTGGATCTACTTCGAGTCCTTGTGGGGTAATGTAGTGTCCTAGATATTTCACCTTAGGACAGCAGAATTTACATTTAACTTTATTGATGGTTAGATTGTACTCTCGAATTTTGTCAAAAACTTGTTGTAAGTCTTCCAAGTGTTTCTTGAACGTTGGGGAAAGTATGATGACGTCATCCAAGTATACTAGTACTTTTATATGATGAAGGGAAAGTCGAAATCTATCCATCAATCTCTGGAACGTTGCCGGTGCATTCCGTAAGCCAAACGGCATCCTCAGAAACTTATACATCCCAAAAGGGGTAACAAACGCTGTTTTGATCTGGTCTTCTTCTCTTACTTTAATTTGCCAATATCCGGCGCGCAAATCAATCGTTGACATGAATGACGTAGGTTTGGTATTGTGTAACAGATCATCTATCCTTGGCAACGGATATGCATCAGGCGATGTAATCGCATTTAGTTGACGATAGTCGATGCATACTCTTATACTTCCATCCTTTTTGGGAACCATGACTACTGGTGCGGACCAAGGTGAGCTACATGGTTCTATTACTCCTTCTTGCAACATCTTCTCAACATCTTTTCTAAGAATTTCCGTTCTAGCCGGCGAGAGACGATATGGTGTAACTGCAATCGGTCTATGATCCCCGGTATTTATTACTAGCTTTTGCCCGCGGCTTCGCCCGCGTGAATTTCCCACGGGAACAGTGCTTTTTCCCGGGATTAAAAGTAGCCTATGTGCTATTCCAGGTCATTATCTACCTCTGTACCAAATTTCATCGAAATCCGTCCAGTAGATTTTGCGTGATTGAGTAACAAACATCCTCACAAACTCACAAATTCACAAACTCACAAACTCACATCCAAACATTCGCATTTATAATATTAGTATGGATGTGTTCGGTTTGTGTAGTTGGCTTACCTTGCGGAGTGAAAACCTCTTCATTTCGTTCAAGCAGTTCTTCCAGTTCACTATTTTCGCATTCGGTTAATCGTACACTGACAGAATCAATACGTGCTTTGGGGGAATCGAAAAGCAAAGCGGAATTAGGGGAAAGCACTTCGTCGTCGTATGATTCCAAGTTACGCTCTGCATCATAATACAAGGCATCCAGAACGGGTGAGTGGCCATCGAAAAGCAAGCGTGGACGTTTGTGCGGTGGAGTACTGAGGTCTATGGGAATAAGTTTATATACGTCGTGAGGTGGTGTACGGGGCGGCGTGCAGATATTTAAGAATGGCGAAGGCATATTGTCAGTCCCAATCTCGTTGGATGGCATGGTTGCTTCCTTCGGTTCAGTCTCGACGACGTTTATACTGGGTGCTGTCATAGCCATTGTGTCTCTGTAGCCTATCTCCGTATCCATTGGTGATTTCAAATGTTCAGGCGTTTTCCTTATGGGGGACACCATCTCCGGCACCTCAAAGGTGGAGTGTATCCGCTCCATCACATCTTCGTGCGCATTTTCCTCGTCTAAGTCAAAGGCCTCAGAAGGGTTATCCAGGAACCTACACGTTAATTGTGGCAGGTTTAAAACCATCCTCGCGTCCTGGATGAATCCCACTCCTAGAAGAGTCACGTTTCTTCTGGCATGAGGAAGAATTAAAAACGTACTTGGTACTACCCTCCCAAAAATTGTAACTGGGGCTTTTACAGTCAGTCTGTGTAGTAGGTATACCATCTGCGAGAGTGATATCCATCACTTTACTCTCGAAAACATAGTTGTTGCTCTCCAACTGTTTGTATAGTGAGAATGAGGCGACATTCGTTCTTGCTCCCGTATCAATGAGCGCCAATCCTCTAATTTTGCCGACCTTGATATCCACTGTAGGACGTAGATAAATGCCCGAGCTAATTTTCAAGGAACAGAAGCTTATTCCCTCAGATGACCTTGTCTTCCGGTTTATACATTTAGGGCAACGACTACGCACCACGCCCGGTTCTCCACAGCCATAACAAGAGAACTTGGGCTTTTCCGGTGTGGTAGTGGTTTTCTCAAGTTCAGACTTCACTTGCGTTGGTGCTTCCCTTTGCTCCTTCAGCTTCTTTCGGCAGACGTCGGTTGTATGTCCGGGAAAACGACAATAACCGCAACGCTGCCTTTTACCAGTTTTCGGTGCTCCGTCGGATTTGTAGGTATTTTTCTCTAACAAGTTACGTTCGACGTCTCTTGCCTTCTCTAGCAACTGATCGAAGGTCTTTATTTTCTCTCGAACAATCTTCTCTCTGACTTCAAACCTAATTTAACCGAAAATTAAGTCAATCTGCTGTTCTTCGGTATGAGCTGGAGGGGGTAAATCGGCAATTAGGGCTCTCTTGGCCGCGACGAATGACTCTGTAGGGGTCTGAGGATCCTGTTTAACCTCGACTATCTCTTTGTATATGACGTATGCCATCTTTTTCGGAGCAAAGTTATTTCTTAACTTGGTCTCAAACTCCTTCCAGGTCTTCACAAAATCTTTTATGCCCTGCCACCAGATTGCAGCATCCTCCGTAAGAACCAGCGGTAATCCCACAATGGCATCAGAATCAGATATTTGTTCCACCTTCTTATACGTATTCAGTGCAGCTAGGAATGCCTCAACCTTAGCGGAGCTCCTTCTCCCGCTGTATTTTGCCTTGCACTGTGCGAGGGTACTAATCTTTTTGCTTCCACTAATTTTCGATATCAATCTCTCGAACTGTTCCTCTGTCAAATTCATATTAGTGACTGGTTTTTTATTTCTACGCGAACGCGGTGTTTTACTATGAACTACTGGGTACGAGGGACGCGGAATTGGTCTTGGCCTTAAGTTAGGTTTTGTGGGCTGAGGGCCCGCGTTGGGCGCCAGATTGTAATAGGTATTTGTAAGCTAGCCTATCAAAATCAGTAATAATTAGGGAAGAGAGATAAATAAACCAAGACCAATTTATAAGTAAAGAATTTATATTACAATAAGTTACTGAATAGACGGAAACACTAATATGTTACAAGTCAGTATACATTTATACAAAGCAAATGGTTAAGCGTGAATGGCAATGGAAGATGGATGACTATACAATGCAAAAATCTAAGTTAATCTATACAATGCAATATGAAAGGTATGATGGACTGAATGGGCTAAGCGCGATAGCAAAAGGGCGGACGGAAACAATATAATCGCCCGGCCAGTAACGTGGTACGCTAAGCAAGCCGAACTATTATACTGCGTGAGAGCACACGAGGTTCTACCAGTATTTCGATTAACGAATGCACCGAACGACGCACACTGCCGGCTACTGAGGCGGTGGAGGTTCATATACCCATCGCGGGTCGCGGCGCAATAGACAGAGATAAAGCAGTAGAGCAACTGAGTCGTGTCCTTGAAGTTTATACCTACGGCTGGGCGGAGCGCTAAGGTTGGCGCCTACAAAACGTATAGCAGGCGTGTAGTTTGTATAGTATGTGTGTAGGTAGTTCACATCCCACTAAATACTTGCAGTTCCATAACAACGCTTATGCCCCTGACATAAGGAAGGCGGTAAAAAGTCCAAACTGTATAGTGTTTTCCATTTGATATGCTTATTAGGCAAACTACTCATGAAAAAGTAACAAACTACTAAAAAGTGATTGTGGTATTATTTTACCTTTCAGCATTAGCAGGAAGTTTAAAAAATGACATAGTTGGTGTAATAACAGTTGAATTAAGGTTAAGGCATCCGTAAACACAGCAATACATGCGTGATCGTGACGCGTCCATTATAATAATTAACTGTAAGTAAT
>CM031591.1:6276586-6337847 GCA_018467065.1 Ephestia elutella | reverse complement strand
TTCCCGGTATTTTACGAAAATATATAAAAATCCGTCCAGTAAATTTTGCGTCATTAAGTAACAAACATACAAACTCACATCCTAACTTTCGCGTTTATTTAATTAGCAGGATCGAAAAAGCCAACTAAATTCCAACAATTCAGTAGTGAACTACTAATCACTACATAGTATAAAACAAAGTCGCTTTCTCTGTCCCTATGTCCCTTTGTATGCTTAAATCTTTGAAACTACGCAACGGATTTTGATGCGGTTTTTTAATAGATAGAGTGATTCAAGAGGAAGGTTTATATCCGTGCGAAGCCGGGGCGGGTCATAGTGACACAATAAAACTTCAAGTGTCAGTTCTGTGCCCTCATCATTTAGCCGTCATTAGGCTAATGGCCGCAGAACCTACGCGGTTTCCTGTGGCTGGGAAAATGGGGAAAAAGATGAAACATTCTGAAGACAACGCACTTACGAAATGGTTTCCATGTTTGACATAAGGTGGATGGACTTTCTCCTAGTTTTAACTGCTCTACCTTACCTAAATAGGTTGGAACGTTTAGTAACCTCTTAAAAACTTACATAAATATAACAAACGACGACCGGCTACACCGGAGGTCCCGGGTTCGATCCCCGGTCGGGCCAAGATGGAAAATAATCATTTTCAGATTGACCTGGGTCTTGGATGTTTATGTATTTATTATAAAATATAGTATCGTTGAGTTAGCATCCCATAACAAAAGTCTCGAACTTACTTTGGGGCTAACTCAACTGTGTGGCTTTGTGACTTTGATAAACTTTGATTCTGTGTGATTTGTCAGTTAAAAAAAAAATCTATCTGTCTATTACGCTTTGAATAAAACTGTACCCGGTAAAATGAATTTTGATGAAATATAGACCCAAGGTCCAATATAGACTTTTTTTTTTCCAAAAATCAACCCCCATCAACATTTCAGCCCAAATAGGAGTATAATTTTGTACGAATAACATAAGATACTTTTTGCCGCAAGTGGAGCTACAGGGCAACACCTAGTACACGATAAAAATACCTCTAACAAATATATTAGGTAAGTTCTATCACGAACACCCACCCATTGAGCGAAGTTCCATTGTGCAGCTTGGAAAATTTGTAACCTAATCGATCAAGCGTCAATAGCTTTATTTCGACCTTATAAGAGATTCAACTCACAATTTTTGGCTCTGTCTACCCCGTAAGGCATAAAGACGTATGTATGTATGTATGTTATAAGAGATACACCTATATCTTGTAGTATCTTTTTCTCTTTCTAAAGCTGATGCGCAAATAATTTTCCATAAAGTTAATATATCGATGATGGATCTATCGCAGCCCACAAACAAAAACATCTGCGGTTATTTTTTCCATTTAATCGCGATGCAATATTATTTTTTCCAACAGTTGGAGGACGATGTAATCGTGTGTATTTCATTAATTTGTTTTTTTAATGTTACGGTTACTTTATCGGTCAATTTATTTATTTTTTTCGTACATATGTATGTACTCTTTTATTGTCTCAATTTTCTTTTTTAACTCTCTGTTCGTGCACCGCCACCGCCATTTATGTTTATTGTTCGCTTAGGGTCGACCTCGTAGAACGCACTCCGACCAGACTGCAGACCTCCTTAAAAAGGGAGATATTAGGAGCACCCATAACCGGAGAGCATGTATGAAGAGAGTGATGAGTGTAGAGAGAGGAGGAAGCTAAAGAAGAGAGATCTGTAAGGATCGTAGCAAGTGGAAATCGCTAGTCTCTGCCTACCCCCACGGCAAAAAGGCGTGATAATATGTATGTATGTTCGCTTAGGTTGCCTGGAAAAGATTGCACTTGCGATAAGGCCGCCTATTGTACGCATTACCTATAAGTATATTAAGTCTCAATATGTATCCTTCACTGTTTTGGTGCAATAAAGTATTTTTACTTACTTACTTACTTTATCGAACGATGTCTTTTTATAAAAAATAGGACAATCTTATTTTTTTTATAACTAGCGTCCCGTTCCGGCTTCGTTCGGGAGGTACTACTTGTAGCCTATGTTACTCATGTATAATCTAGCTTTATATTGGTGAAAGAATTTTTGAAATTGTTTCAGTAGTTCCGATAATTACCCCCTACATACTCAGAAACTTACAAACTTAAAACACTCTTCTTTATAATATTTTTTTAAATAATAAGGACGTTAAATTATGGGAATGATAGAGCTTGTTTACTTTTCACGCAAAAAACAACTATTTTGGAATATTTTGATGAAATTTTGAACATCGATCAGTTAAAACAAAAAGTTTGTCCAATCGTGGTGTGTAAAATATACATGACATAGGGTGGTATAAAACCACTTTATTACTGTATTATATATATTATTATATTCTATGCAAACCTTAAATTTCACTGCAAGTAAAACCCTGGGACGTAGCCAGTATATTTTAATATAGAAGCCCAAAACAATAATACCCTTTACCAAACAATGGAAATTAAAAATGATGACCCAAAATCTCAACAGCATGCCAACGCGTTAACGCGCTAGATACTAATTATTATTCAGAAAAGGCTGCCTTTTCAACGAAAAAGACAATGCTGCGACAATTTCGGCCAAATGGCAACGATGGAATAAATAAACATTTTCAAACAAAATATCTCAGGGTTGGCAATGACGTGTTCTAATTAAGACGATTAAGGTTTGATTTTAAGACGATTTTTTTTTAATTTGTTTTTTTTTATTGGTTTATGCCAGTGATAGTTCGAAATATAAAAAGTAATAATATCAGTTGTTAGCATTTTCAAATATCTAATAATGCTTATAATAAAAACACAGGATTGTTCACTGGCATGTTCACAATTTGATTTTGGAACGATGGAATTGATATTTTTTCATTTACATTTAATATTTATTTTTTCTAAATTTTGATACAGAAATGGATCAAAAATTTAGAAAAATGAAACTATTAAAGAAAAAACAAATAAGAAAATGTAGGTAAAGATTAGATTAAAATTTTAAGAATTAGGTCTCAGTAGTTAAATTGCCTCCAATGTTCAAAGGAAAAATTACGCCTGCATCCCTTTTATTCCAATAATAACAGACATCCCGTCTTCGCAAACTTTATCATATTACTCTGACACATAACTAGCATTAAACGTACAACCCTACGTACACAATAAATTGCAATTTACGAGGTAGCATCTCTTTAATGAGGTTGCATTCACTGGGTCGCGGTGAAATTTTACACAGAAATTTCAATTTTGCTAACAACCGCCTTTCATCAGACACCGAGCCGAAAATGCAAGACGCCTGGCAAGACAGGTTTAAAAGGCTTTAGGATGCTAGGTGAAACTAGGATGCTAAGTAAGACTTTAGTTTAGGTACGTAACCTTTTGTTTGGCTAAAGATTTGCTCAAGTGCTGCGACAGGCTAACGTACCAAGGGTAGGTTTTGTACAAGGGTAACTTTTTAATTTACATTCTTAGACTACTTAAAAATGCTAAAGTTTAACATGCGCATATATTAACAAGTTTCAGATTTATTCCTGTACGTACAAGTATACTTGATACGACACGATGACCTATTTAAAAATATAATTGAAGGAAAGGTAAATGGAAGAAGAGGTCCAGGAGACCGAGAAAGAGTTATGTAAGCCAACTTAAAGAAGGCAGGCGTCGTGTCGTTATCAAGACCTTAAACGTAAAGCTGAGAATAGAGAAGTATGGCGTATATCTCCACCGACAAAAGAGCGCGGCTCTTAAATAAGAAGAAGACGTACAAGTACTCCAAGCAACATCCCATTGGATAGGTTTTGATCAAACGCATATATACCGATTGCGCTGACAACTAAACAAGTAGGTATCTGATAATATAAATTTGGGTCGTTGGTCGTTTCACACCATACGCGATTCGAACCCATAAATATCAACTTGATACATCAACTCGCTACTGAGAAATTATCTTGACAATCAGACGAACAACAAAGTGATTCTATTAAGGGTTCCGTTTTTGCCTTTTGTGATACGGAACCCTAAAAAACTATTGTACTGAACCACTACCCTAAATACACAAACTTACAGATTATAGGAAAGCGATATCCTTAATTCCCGAATGTGTATTGCAGAACCAATGGTCGGATAAAGGTTTACATCCATTTGATAATGCCTAGATATATTTTTAATAATAATAATTTTTCAATCTCACGTAACGAAAGGAATTGATATGATACTGTTTCTAAGCTTCATTTGAAGCTTAGTATTTTTAGTTATCCAATTATGTTTACTAAATTTATCCAAATTTTACATACATTTAAAATATGTATTTATGTATATTGTATTAAATGTTTTACTAAAATTCATTTTGGAGAGACTTGAAACACTCTGAAAATTACCCGATCATGTGAGTTTTTGTCAGCGGACAGTTGAATTTTTCACTGTGTGGTCTAATTGCCCGCTATAACAGCAAATAAAAAAGCAAAACTAATATTTCTTTAGTTCAGCTTTACACCGAATTTTTTTGGTTATTCCAGTCAATAAGTAGATAGAAATTTTTGACAAATATTAAAAAAATATTTATTGTTATGAAAGTTTTTGCAGCACTGTTTATTCGGAAATTATTCTTTAGAAGTCAACTTAGATATAAGCACCAAAGTAAAGGTATTATCAGGTTAAATAATTGACAATTAGAATCCTCGAGGAAGTATTTTGAGAAATAAATCAAATCTAGTGGATGGCAACCTTTAGTAGTTTCGCTCCATTAGACAATGTAGCGACCTCTGTATCTTGCATGACATAGCATTTGGTCTTGGTCCATTGCTTTTGGTTCTTTGACTGTACAAATGTATAGTTGCAAATTTTAAAATATATTAACTACTAGCTTTTGCCCGCGGCTTCGCCCGCGTGAATTTCACGCGCAGAAGTTCAATAACGTATTATGAAATAAAACGGGGACGTATGTCCTTTCTCCAAGTACTTCTAACTATGTGTATGCGAAATTTCAGGAGAGACTTTAAACATCTAAAGGAATTGGCTCAGTAGATAAAAATAAACTCACTTTTGCATTTAAAATATTAGTTAGAATAAGTAGGTACAACAAACAATATATCTATAGGTGTGTGTATTATGTGTTTGTTTGTAAATTCTTTGTGCACATACACATAAGAAAAATACGGAAGATAGATAGCGAAATAAAAAGAGAGGCGTTGATACGACTTTTCTTGGTCGCTCACGGAATGAGTGACCAAAAGTGCTTGGCCGAGATGGTAGGGCCCGCCTTACTGTGGTTGCAAAAGTCCCAGGTTTGAGTCCTGCCCGTGCTACATAAGTTTGTATACCAATCTGACTTATGTTAGTTTTCATCGACCACAACTTGCTTCAGGTGAAGGAAAACATTGTAGGAAACCTGCATACTCTGGTTGATGATTATCAACTAGTGTGTAAATGGAGAAAGGCAATAGCAAACCATTCCATTAAAATTGCCAAGATAGTCGTTGTGTGTGTTTCATTCTATATAATGACCACGACCCTCAGTCATGAGGGATACGACTAAAGAGAAGAGAGAACCCACTTTCCCGCATTGGGCCCATTGGTGGGTCATGGCCACATCCTCCTTATTTATCCATAAAGGAAAGCCAGTGCCCCAGCAGTGGGGACATTAAAATGGCAAAAATTAACACTAGCGTTAGTGTATTTTCTCTTTGACATTAGGTTACTAATTTGTAGTTTGATGTAGTTTTTCAAACTTGCAAACAATTCAAAACAACCTAGAAACATTTTCAATTCAAACTTTATTCATATTCACAGCAAATAAATTGTTAGTTATATATATATAAATTATCACAGCAAATAAATTATTAGTTATATATATATAACTAACAAAGACTATTTACTGTGATTTGCTGTGAATATAAAGTTTGAATTGAAATGTTAGTTAAAATTGACGTTTTAAAAACACATCATTATACTAATAACCTCGTCAAAAGAGAAAATACACTAACACTTGAGTGTTAATTTTGCCATTTTAATGTCCCCACTGCTGGAATTTTGAATATGAATAGTATAAGGAGGATAGAAAGACAATGAATCGCATAAAGGAAAGAAATGAGTTCTCTCTCTCTTTAGTCGTATCCTAGTGTTAATTTTGCCATTTAATGTCCCCACTGCTGGGGCTGACTCGCTATGGATAAATAAGGAGGATGAACTAGGCGAAAACTCTGGAAAGTGGAATTCTCTCTCTTTAGTCGTGGCCCTTATTGAGTCTGAAAGTAGTGTCATTACGTATATAGAATGAAAACACACACAACATCTTGGCAATATCTGGCGGACACCGTGCTATGGATACTTATTGCCATTTCTCCGACACACGCGGTTGATGTCATCAACAGAGTGCGGAATTTTCACCTGAAGCAAGTTGTGGTCGATGAAAAACTAACATAAGTCTAGATTATGATAATCATAAGTACAGGTGCGTTTCCAGCACAGGCAGGACTAAACCTAGGACCTTTGCAACCGCAAGTTGTGATCGATGAAAACTAACATGGGATTAAAAACCTGGACTTTTGCAACCACAGGCGAACTTACTCGGCCCACTTTGGTCACTACCCCGTGAGCACCAAAAAATCGTATCAACGCCCTCTGTCCCTTTCATTCCGTGGCGACAGAAAAAGTCGTATCAACACTCTCTTTTATTTCGCTATCTTCTGTATTTTTTTAACATGTGTATGTGCAATAAGGAATGTTTAAACAATGTTACTGAGAAAACACACACCTATAGATGCTGTTGTACCTACCCATATTAACTAATGGCTTAAATGCAAAAGTGAGTTGTTGTACCTATTTTATCTACTGAACCAATTCCCCAATATATTTAATGTCTTTCCGTGGTTTAAATTTTTATCATAGTTAGAAGTACTGAAATACGTCCCGTTTCATAAATGTTTATTGAGCACTTCGCGCGTGGAAGTCCTGAACTTGAAAGCATAACAACACATAGTTAGAAATACTATATTTTTAAAGGATTTGCGTCCGATTTTATTTCATACGTTACCCATTTCGCGCAGTCACCTTGGAGCGAAAATCCAATCCGCAATGGACCAAGATTCATATAATATTTTAAAATTTGCAACTATGTTTAATGCAGTCAAAACCAAAAAGCATGGACCAAGACCAAATGCTCATGCAAGATTCACAAGTACGCTACGTATACAATATGGAACTACACGATAGACAGAAACTACAGAGGTTGCCATCCAATCCGCTCTAGATTAAACAAATAAATTGTTAGTATTAAAACAGCAAATAAATTGTTAGTTATATAAGTATATAACTAACAATTAATTTACTGCTTATTTGCTGTGAATATGAATAAAGTTTGAATTGAAAATGTTTTTAGGTTATTATATATTGTTTGCAAGTTTTAAAAACTACAGTTTAACCTATTATTTGGCATAGAGAGGGTGTGAAACAAAGAAATCCTTTGGTGTGAAACTTGACAATCCTTTGGCGTCTTGAGGGAATCAACACACTTTGAATATGAATACAATAGCGTTACCAATAAAGAGTAACATTATGATTCTAGAGTACTATGTATGATATGGTATTACCACAAATAATATGATACTCGTGCTATGAATACTTAATAGCGTTACTACGTACCGAAGGAAACTCCCTGCCCCTCCCGTAATATGGCACCCACTCGCACCCCCCGCACTTCTCCCCCGTTCATGTGTGTATTGGGACACTATCACTATTAAAACGCACACATTGACGTGTGTACCACTGTTCACGGATATTCAGTTTTACTATGTATGATATGAGTATTAGTAGACAAATAATATGACGCCCGTGTGCTAAGTAAGCGACCGCCTGTGACTTTACTACGTACAGAAAGGAAACTCCCTGCCTCCGCAATATGGCACCCCCACACCCCGCACTTCTCCCCCGTTCTTGTGTGTATTGGGACGCTATGACTATGAAAACGCACACATTGACGTGTTACTGACGTGTTCACGGATATACAGTTTCATTTGTAGTAGTAGTAGGTGTGTTGACGCCCCGTTTCTAAGTAAGCGACCGCCTGTGACTTTACTTAAGATAATCCTTCATTTTTGGTATTAAATATTAATTTTATCTCGTAAATTAATTGCATTAATTTTTTAGAAACAACAGAGCAATTAAAATGATTTTAATTTTTCGTTTTTAATTGTTCGTTATGAAGAAAACGTACTTTGAGCCGATCCAATTATTTGGCTAATAAGACAACGTCTTGATATAATTGAAATGAAGGACGTAACGCCACCACGCCTTTTAGACTAGGATGTATGAAAATATACTACCTTAATTCAATTAGTAATAGATGCTATTCCTAATTTTACAACTGGTTAAATTGTAATTTATATTATAAATGAACATATTAAAAAAATGTAATTTTATAAGTAGGTGATTCAAGATAGACTATATAGACGTAACTTCAAGACGATAAACAGGCAACCAAGCATAGGGCACGTAATTAAATTACGTAGGTAAATCGAAACTTATCTAGCGTAGCGACAAAGTCAGTAGTGCTCCCCCCACTCTGGTAGTGAATGCTATATGGCGTTAAGTCCATATCATTATAGGCGACCAAGACTATTTCATGAGTTTCTTTCGGCATTTCTTCTCAACAATGGTCGTTCCAGAAATGATAGTAGTTTGTAGCTTTGAGACATAATATACTATGATTATATAATTAGTTTTTGACATAAAAAAGAGCATTCTTTGAAGGCCAAGTTTCAATCCAGGGGGCACGGCAGTGCCGCCATGAAGTCGAGCGCGAAGCAAACACTGCCGTACCATCCTTTACTGGAACCATTTCGCCGCATTTTCAGGCCCTCAGGCCCTATTTGAGAACCTCTGGATAAGACAAGAACGAAGAAATTTTCGTCATCAGTAAGCTATAATCACATACTTAAAATCCAAAATTTCAAGTCTGCTTAGGTCATTTAGTTCGAAGTTAAGCGAAAGCAAAGTTTAGCATTTTCGACACTCACTCACTCACTCATGATCATCAAAAATAGAACTAGTACTTCCCATAAACTCAGAGAGCTGAAATTTGGTACAGAGTTAGGTTTTAATAGCCATATAAAGGGAAAACTATAAAAACTAGGATAATCGAAGATCTGGAGTACACCTGGTGACCCTGATTAGAAAACACAAGAGCCCAACCAAACTATTAGAGATCGACATACCGCCTTTACAAAAAATATTCAACTTGGTGGGCCGCTTCAAATTTGATGTCAAAAAATCGAAGGTCTGAAGTATCTCATGAAGAACCCTCAGCTGGTCTCAGCTGTATTAGAGATTCACCATATCTCTATGGCAACGCCCCCCTTCTACCTGTGCTACATAGAAAAAATCGACTGACATTGCAAAAGTCCAGCGTAGAGGGACACATCTTCTTATTTAATCTAGCCTATAGCGTCCCACTTTTGAGCGAATGTCTCCCCTTCACTGCTTAATCATAATAAAAGAGTAATTAAATTTTTATTATTGGTTTTTATTACTACCATAATAATTACATTTTTATTTTTTTAGTGCTTCTTCATCTAAGTATTAGTTTTAGTGCTTCCTCCATCCGGATTCTGTCCTGGGCAATGCACTTTGCTTCCGACCAGGAGAGAACGACTGCCTTTCCGCTGCAACGGTATGCCGCCGCCGGGTTTGCTTGGGTCGACCAACTTTTCTCTTGTCCTGTGGTATCCACTTTCGAGAGCTTGCCTAGTATATGGGTCTCTTCGAAGCGTGTGGCCGATCTATAGCGTTGCACATTTCCCAGAACTCACGCTTGGAGATGATGATCTCTGGCCAGAAAATGCCAAGTATTTGCCATACGCATTACCTCTATAATACGTTATAATGCCAAGTATTTGCCATACGCGTTACCTCTATAATACGTTATAACTGTACATATTCATCGGGATATTGTACCAAGTTGTATTTCGATTGTACTTAAAAGACAAATTTTTCGTTGTTGTCTGTTTTCATTTTGCTTTTAAGTGTTGTTGCCGCTTCTTCCAAAAATTACCCTAAGTTCAGTATGAATAATTGAAAATATTATACCTCTAATGCTTGATGACGAAAATAAGGTTATCAACTTGCATGAGGCCCCAATTATGTGGAAAATTGGTAATGATGATGGTGGTTTAAATTATATTGTTACATTTAAAATTGTCAAAGTGCTGAGGAATGAATAAAAAATACTCATCAAGTATATTTTGACCCTTAATTTAGGAGCTAAAACCTTCAATTTGATAACATTGATCCAAGTGTCAAATTAAAAAAATTCCCTACATATCAAATTAACAAACGAAATATTATTTACTTTTTGTTTGGGGTAATTGCCACAAGTTGAGAAACCACTGCTCGTAATAGGCCAAGAATGACAGACAATAACCATTTTTTTATTTATTTGGTCTCTGGTTTTAGAACACTGGCTGTATTATTGCATGGGAAAAATAAAACTTCGATGAAGTTCTTATTTTTCCTTGGAATCGAGCTAGCCCAATTTTTCAGTTATTCTTTACAATATTCCATGGAAGTCAAAAGTCAAATTTTTTTTATTGAAACTTGGCCTTCAAAGAAGGCTCTTTTTCACGTCGATAACTAATTATTTAATCATAATATTTTATGTCTCAAAGCTACAAACTACTAGCATTTCGGAACGACCACTGCTGAGAAGAAATGCCGAAAGAAACTCATGAAACAGTCTTGGTCGCCTAGCATGCCAGAGGGGCTATTCATTAACTTTATACATACACTAGATTGTGTATAGTCAAAAATAAAATAAAATAAAATATAAGAAAAAAAATAATAATAATATAATAAAACATGTTATGTTTGTGATCAAGTAACCACAATGAATTGGTTAAGAACAAAAATAAAGAAAGTAAAATTCGAATCGGGATAGAAGCAGGATCCCCTGGCGAAGCACCCGTTCCACAAGTTTGAACATTTTAGAAAAATAAATACTTTCCAGTCACTTGAAGATCACAATACGCATATATAATAAGTACTTTGTACAACAAAGTACTTACTACTTCCATGCAATATTCTGTGGAATAAATTTCTAGAACATAGACATAGGAAAAAAAAATAAATTAAACCATCGAGATATTATGTACTATTAAACATTTTTTTGCTAACTCTATGGTCTAAAATTCTAGTAACCAATCTTCATGGGTATGGTATGGTTCATCTCATAAATGTTGACTTCAAAGAGTATAAAGCTCAAGCTTCAGCGATCACCGAATACAACCGGCTTAGGCGTAAATACCGCGCCGATCTTACAGAAAATTAAACGGTCGAAACCGTCTAAAAGATTAAATAATGAACGCGAATGGGCAATACGAAAAACTGTTGCTTACTGTACAAGAATCTGAACCGGAAAAAAAGAAAAGAAAAGATTTGTAATAATAATAATAAACTACTCCTAAAAAGAAAAAACTGTGTCAAATAAGAAAATTTAATAAAATAAATCAATATGTCCACGTTTCTACAAAAAGAGGTAGAAATCCCACCAAAAAAATTCTAGCAAAATTAGCCAAGTCTCGATGGAGCTGTTTGTTTATCTCTAAAAAGTAATGAAATCTAGACAAAGTCGTTCCAAGTCTAAGGAGTTCCTTACTGCGATTTTCTTTATTATTATATTTAATGTTGTGTGACTTGGCCGTTGAACATTCTTTATACATTAGTGACTTTATCAAGCCTACAATTGACTGGTTATTGTGTTAGAAATGAAAGATTGTCCAACCGCGTAATTGCGTTTTGTTGTCAGTAAACTCATAAATACAAATACAAGGAAACTTTTAGGAGGATTAGCCGTTTATAATAACACAGCGACACTTAAACACTACTACATCGCTTGATAAATTGTAGACAGAGAATGAGCACGGGCGGTGAAAGAGGGCGTGAAAATGCATATATACTCTGCAGAGGCGCGGGGCGCCTGTCGCGTGTTCGTTAAAGTGTACCAATCACAGCAGAGAGTCTCAAACATTACCAAATATGGTTACAAAATTCGCTCGGCGTTTAGAAGTACTCCACGCTTTGCCCACCATAGAGTATACATACAACAGATAGATTGCGCATAGAGTATAAATATAACAGATAGAATAAAGGTTGATGTGTCGGTAACATATTGAAACAACGTTTTCCAAGTGGCAATTTTCCATCGTCAATGGGTAGCGGTTCTGGCGACAGATTAGTGCAATGGTGTCATGGAGCACCTGGTTTTGTACCCTTGTGTACCGCTTCAACGGCCAAGTCCACACAACATTAAATATAATAATAAAGAAATCGCAGTAAGGAACCTTAGACTTGGAACGACTTTGTCTAGATTTCATTACTTTTTGAGATAAACAAACAGCTCCATCGAGACTTGGCTAGTTTTTTACAGAATGTTTTTGGTGGGATATAGAATTTCCGATTTTATTTGTACATATTTTCTATAATTTTGTGCAATAGTGTTTTAAATAAATAAAATAAAAGCTATAATAAGAAACTTTTACCCCCATTTTTTTTTATTATTGTTAACAACCCTATGACATCAAAAGCCTGAACAAATCAGACCTAAGTGATCTTATTTTTAAATATTATTCTATTTATTTTAACATCATAAATTCAACATTTCAAAATTCTCTTTTCGTAATTTTTCATCTTAAGTAGTTCCCACATTACCGGACCCCATACTTATAAAACTTGGTTTAAAATTAAACTAAACAACTAATAAGCAAAGTAGTTAAAAAGTTATTACTACCTGCCTTCTCTAAATTAATTTATTACTCGGTAACTCCGAGATCGTGGCTACGCGGCAGTTTTGCTCGCAATCTTGTTTTATCCGGTTCATTCCGGTTAGTCCCAGTTTGTTCCGGCTACTACCGGCAATCACTGACTAAACTGAATTCTCTTCGTTGATTTTTGCTTTTTCTATTTTTTTCTTTGTTTTCGAATGCATCTGGAATTTATTATATTATAGGCTGCTTCTGGATAAGCTCGCTACACCGTAGACGTCATCTCTGTCCTCGGGCAAGATTATGGTCACTAGCAAAGCCATCTTTAAAAAAAAAGATATATTTTTGCCTGACATAGATAACTATTTATCGATGACTACTATGTTCAGGCTAAAGCTTAAGATATAATCATATAAAAAACGATTTTTTTTCCTAATTATGTCTTTGGATAAAGATATATTGAGGTCTCAATTTTTCTTCAAGAGGATTTTTATAGAATAGTATGTCTACTTACTTACTTTGTTTGTTTAACGAGCATGCTGTTAGCCTGATGGTAAATATCACCGCAGTATTTGAAAAATTGCTTATTTCTGTTTATTAATTAATTTTGTCAGATGTTTACTACACACAACATTGTAGCTCGGCTCGGGTAACAATATTTTGATACCCATTACACACTAAAGCAGCAATTTTTCTCGCAATCTTGTTTGATCCGGTCAATTTCGGCGAAATCCAGTTCATACCGACTCAAACCGGTTACGGATAAAAGAAAAATATGGCGTAATATCTAAGAAATTCATTCGTAATTCCTTCATTTTGCGCCAAAATGACTTATTATGAAGTGAAAATATACAATATAGGGCGTACCACCTGCTAAGACTCTGAAATATCTTTTCCTTAAAGAAAATTGGTTTTCCTGGCAAAATGCTTGGCTTAACCCCGCTCAAAAACTCTGAAGTAAAAGATAGGGGCATATTTTATTCACTGGGAATCCTGTTACCAAGTTAACAACTTCATATAGTGGAGCTTAAAAGTTCGTTCAATTTTACAAATAATGAAACCATTCAACAGGACAATAAAGGATTTTTTAAGCTCGTACTGATTAAATTATATCAAATCCTAGGAAAGTTTGGATGTGAGTTTGTGAATTTGTTTGTTACTCAATCACGCAAAATCTACTGGACGTATTTCAATGAAATTTGGTATACTGATAGAAAAATACCAGAAATAGCACATAGAGTACTTTTTATCCCGAAATTACCACGGGAGCGAAGCCCCGGGGCGCGGCTAGTACTACATAAATAGAGTTAATAGAGTATTTTGTTAATTATCCACGGGAACAGTGCTTTTTTCCCGGGATGAAAGGTACCCTATGTCCTTCTCAGTACTTCCAACTATGTGTATGCAAAATTTCAGGATGATTGGTTCAGTAGATAAAACGTGAAGAGGTAACAAGCAAACAATCAAACAAACAAATTGACTTTCGCATTTATAATATTAGTTAGTATTAGGATTTGATTAGATACAGGTCAGACTACCTCTTTTTTCGATTCGAATAAAAAATATTACATAACCAGTAGGTACCATAGGAAATCGTATTTATCAGATTTTTCCATCCAGAAGTTGCCAGTCGTAAAAATTATTAATATACCACTATTACGATACAGGAAAATGTATTGCGGCCTTGGGGGCGGAATGATAACGTTGGGGTTTTTATTTCCTTGATTCTGGCAAGGAGTTGTACCAAATAGTAATGAGGTACAGCCAACAGCAGATCAACTAATCAACGTCATTGGAAGTTGGGCTCTATTACAACCGTATAGAGTTGCAGGGTAACTTCACAATTGTACTTGATTGATTGTATAGTCAGATTGATATATAAATTAATATATTAATTTAATACTTACTTATTTATTTATTTAAAACTTTATTAAATCAAAAATAATAAAATGGTGTAAAAGGCGGACTTAACGCTAACAGCATTCTCTACCAGTCAACCTTCGGGATAAACAGAAATAAGTATGTCAGGTATGGTGCACAAAGTGACTAAATTTGTATAAATATTATTTATTATTATTATTTAATAACCGTTAATGGCCCAGCACTGGGCAAAGGCCTCTCTCTCCCTCCTCCAAGACTCCCGATCCAAGGCTACATCGCGCCACTCTTTACTAAATTTGTTTAGTTCGTCGCTCTAGCGCATCCGTGGTCGACCCGGCCGCCTCCTGCCATTAGGAAGGATCCAGTCCGTCACTCGTCGGGCCCATTGGTCTGGAGACATTCTTATGACGTGCCCCGCCCAGTCCCATTTTAGCTTTGCTGCCTTTTCCGCTACGTCCATAATTTTAGTCTGGGACCGCAGTATGGCGTTTCGTACACGATCTGATAATCTGATTCCAAGGATGCTGCGTTCCATATTTCTCTGGCAAACCTTCAGCTTGCGCTTTTGGATGTCAGTCAGAGCCCACGTTTAATAGGTATCACAAATATACTACATAAAATATGAAAGCAAATAAACATACATATTTAAATATAATAAAATACATACTACATACATACATATATATTACATAAACATAAAAGAGCTTGAGCATAGATGGTTACTTCTGCTGCTGATGATGATGGTTGCTTCTGATGGTTACTTATGTTTTTTTAATTTACTGATTTTGACTCTTTTTGTTCTTTGTATGAATATATTGGAGTACCACTTTTGTGGAAATTTCAGGAAAATAAGTTATCTTTGTGCTTTTTTAGATTTTTCCTATCCGTATTATCCTGCAAATTTCATCAGAAATCCGTCCAGTAAGATTTTTGCGTGAGTTGTTTATTAAGTTAGCAATATATTTGTTTTTGAATGAAGTTAAATTCTACTACTAAAATTATTTCAGTAGGTACAAGCTTACATAAGTATCTTATAAATATCTCCATTCAAAAAAGAAGAAAACTATCTTTATACTCATCAACAAACACAAAGAGTTACACAAGATAAAACAAAACACAATAGATAAAAGAATAGAAATCATTACTCAAACGTGAGCAGCGAATAACATGTACATCTTCACCCTTCTTTTATCCAGATAACTACCTACAAAATAAAACAGAACGTTCTTCTCGGCACTTAATGTGATGTTAGCTCATAGATTTATAGAAGACTAGATACCGCATTCTTTTCTGCATAAAGAGTACTTTCGCGGACACTCGACAAGACTCCAAAAAAGACACTTAAAAATAAGGCCGGTATTTATAAAGCCAAGCTCAAACAGCTGTCAAGTGCGAACTTAGCCGATTCGCACTCAAGTTATGTTCACATGCACTTAAGATCGTCGCTAATTAATAAACCTATATCAACAACGGCGTATCATTTGAGATCTCAGAATCACACACAACTTCAAACTGACAAGCTGAGAATTTTGAGACATAGCGTATGGTGTCAAACCATGAAGACTTAGTAAAAAATAATATCTGACCCGGCTTAACAATCTTTTATCCAAACAGTATTTATGCGGCCCGGTTTCCATGTTTTGTTAAGTACTTTGTGCATTGCATACCTAAACCCGGCGCCGACAAAGGAGTTGGCACAAATTACTAAAAAATAGTGACAAAACATGAAAAACCGGCCGCATTACTACTAGTTTGGATATAGATTGTTAAGCCGGGTCTATTATTTTTTTACTGAGTCTGGTCTAACTACTAGCCCGGGAAGTAGTGTCATCCAATGTATGGAACCTGCAAATTTTGGTATTGGAAGAATTCACTTGGCACAAGTGTTATATACATGAAGTTAAGCTAATTTAGTCCAGTAGCCATCCACCCCCTGGTGGGTAGGTAGGGGGCATTCAAAGGTACACGCCGCCGCGCTTTGGTTAAAAAATCATATCAGCTTATATTTACCTACCATCTCGAGTTTGGTGTCATTTTCTAGTAAATCAGGCATGAGGAATTCATTTTTGTGACATTTAGTATATAGTTTAATAGAAAAAAAGGAAAATATTGACGAAAATATCAAAATCAGTTTGTTATTTTTTTTATTCAACTGTCAATATTTTTGAAAATCCTGAATTTTGTGCAAATAAAAAAATACTATATTAAAGGATATTTATCTAGCTTTTAAAAAATATATACATTAATATATAAAGTTATCATAGATGTTTCTGAAAAAAATCGGACATGGTACGCGGCGGTGCCTAGGAACTTTTACAGTAGTCTAGTTTCTCATCCTTTTGTTGACATATTAATTTGGTTTTATATGCAAAATATACAGAATATGTACTTTACTTAGTTATTGACTGTCTCTTATGGTCTGATGAATAAATAATAGTATTTTTAGGGTTCCGAAGTAAACATGGAACCCTTATAGTTTCGTCATGTCTGTCCGTTTGGCTGTCCGTCCGTCTATCCGAGACTTAGCTCAGAGACTATTAATGCTATCAAGTTGTAATTTGGTACAGATATACATATTAATTACGCGGATAGAAATGTAGAATAAAATCATGAAAAAAAATTTTTTTTAGGGCGGTTCCCCTACGGCTAAAGATGGGATGATTTTTTTTTATCTCGATTATACCATCGTGTGGGGTATCATTTGATAGGTTTTCAAAAATATTATGAGTGTGTGAACATCATATTTTGATTTAGGGATCCGTTTGTGAAATATTTGACTTTAAAGTGCAAAATTTTGTTAAGAGTCAAGTGTCCCCCCTTTCGAATAGGAAAATAGTTGTCGGTGGATACGGGAAAAAGTCATGATACGTAGTAAAGATAATGAATTTAAAAGGAAAACTATCACTATTATGTAGGCTTTACACTTTAACTAGTAATAGACGATAAACTTACAAAATCGATTTTGAAGTATGAAAAATATTTGTAGGAACATACATATTTCATTGAATATGATGGTATGGTATATATACATTGTATTATAGTCATTAGTTAAATAAAGCTGGGAGTTAATTTGAGTTGATGTATCCACATTTGTACAGAGTAGGCAGGCACCTTCGGAACTCTACAGTGGTGGTTCGATATGGACTTGACCAATTATTTTATTATATTACCGACATTTTCCACCACAGTGGCATAATTTGGTTCATTTTAATTGAATTTTGACAGCTGCACCTAACACCGCACAGTGGCTTGCACCGAATCAGTTCACGACAAGCGGTAGCAGCAACTGGTGCAATAGTCCACTTTGGTTTCCATTTATTTAATTCCATTTCCTATTCCAAATCCGCAAGTGCGCTGTTCTCTAAAAGACTGACAGCTAGAGAATGTTCCGCCGATGGAAGCCAGTTCTCGGCTGCATCTCCTAAGAGCTGTTTACTAGGGTGTGCATGTAGAGTGTGCTGTGCATTGTGGACTCCTACTTGTCAGAAAGGCACGTCAGTACCCAGGGAAAGACGGATGGCGATGCTGGGAAATGTCATGTGGCGTTCCGCATCCCATGCCCTTTATTTTTATCGTCCTAGACATGCATCGCCAGAAAATGCGAGCATAGTGGTAGGTGGGGTCAATATCGCTATTGGTGGAACTATGAAGTACCTCGCCTGACTGAACCCTAGAACTATGAAGCCTAATACTGGATGCCAAATGGAAGTTCTCCGATCATTTCAAGAATATGGCTCCGAAACTCTTGAAATCGGCATCTGCGTCGTCCAGGATACTGCCTAATAGGACCCAATACACCCGCGCGACGCCTCTATACTGGTTTCGTACGGTCAATGGCATTATATGGAGTCCCAATATGCGCAGATGATTTAAAAAAGGAGAGCATAATGTTGTTGCGTAGACCCCAAAGGGCTATCTGTACAATACGAGGATATCGCACAGTTTCTGCAGACGCTGCTTGTATTCTTGTTGGGTCCTTGCCATGGGATCTAGAGGCAAAAATTCTTTCTGGGGCTTTTTATGGCGTGAAGAAAATCGCGCCCTAGGTCACAATAAAGCATAGATATTCAGCGAGACTATAATGCCAAAGAAAGAAGAGGCAGAGCAACAACGAGAAGCTCTGTCGGCCGGGCCGGAGAAGAAGAGGCCTATGCCCATCTTATGCCCCTTGATAATGGCTGGCGATGGACCTGGTAATCGGTCCATCGTCCGCGTTTTTAAGAGGCTATTATTTAAGGCAGGCGGAGTAATTATACTCGATGCAGGGTGACATTGGAAGGTCACTGCCATGGCTGGAGAGTGTGGAAGATTGGTGGTAACTCCACCGTTCCCACCTCTTCTGTATTGGTATGTAGAGGCACTGGGGTGTTTTTAGTGGGTCCAAGTCCCACATGCCACTTCACTGCTCGACTGTCGAGAAGTGAAGCGGTATGCGAAGGTATTTTCACACATAGCATTTTCACCACATTGACAAAATTTTGCACTTTAAAGTCAAATATTTCACAAACGGATCCCTAAATCAAAATATGATGTTCACACACTCATAATATTTTTGAAAAACCTATCAAATACCCCACACGATGGTATAATCGAGATAAAAAAATCATCCCCTCTTTAGCCGTAGGGGAACCGCCCTAAAAATTTTTTTTTCATGATTTTATTCTACATTTCTATCCGCGTAATTAATATGTATATCTGTACCAAATTACAACTTGATAGCATTAATAGTCTCTGAAGCTAAGTCTCGGATAGACGGACGGACAGCCAAACGGACAGACATGACGAAACTATAAGGGTTCCATGTTTACTTCGGAACCCTAAAAATACTATTATTTATTCATCAGACCATAAGAGACAGTCAATAACTAAGTAAAGTACAAATTCTGTATATTTTGCATATAAAACCAAATTAATATGTCAACAAAAGGATGAGAAACTAGACTACTGTAAAAGTTCCTAGGCACCGCCGCGTACCATGTCCGATTTTTTTCAGAAACATTTATGATAACTTTATATATTAATGTATATATTTTTTAAAAGCTAGATAAATATCCTTTAATATAGTATTTTTTTATTTGCACAAAATTCAGGATTTTCAAAAATATTGACAGTTGAATAAAAAAAATAACAAACTGATTTTGATATTTTCGTCAATATTTTCCTTTTTTCTATTAAACTATATACTAAATGTCACAAAAATGAATTCCTCATGCCTGATTTACTAGAAAATGACATCAAACTCGAGGTGGTAGGTAAATATAAGCTGATATGATTTTTTAACTAAAGCGCGGCGGCGTGTACCTTTGAATGCCCCCCTACCTACCCACCAGGGGGGGGTGGATGGCTACCGGACTAAATTAGCTTAACTTCATGTATATAACACCTGTGCCAAGTGAATTCTTCCGATACCAAAATTTGCACGTCATGACACTACTTCCCGGGCTATACTGTCACAAGTCACTCTCCAGTCATGGTTGTACTGTCATCAGCAAATACGCTCTTGAGTAGCATCTTGAGTGCTGATATTTGTTTATTAATACGTCTTCACTCGGCTGATACGCGGAACTCAAGCGAGAACTCAAGTAAGATTTATAAATTAGTACCGCGACTCAAGTGCGCTTTCAAGATCGAGCTAAGCTTTGAGTGTCATTTATTAATACGGGCCTAAGTTTTGTAACAGTCTCGTGTCCGCTAAAATGCTACAGAGTCTAACGTGTCAATTTTTTATGCCTATATAGCATGAATGCAATATTTATTGTTGATATAGACGTGGCATGGTATATACAGGATGTTTTTTAAATCATTGGCATCCATTCTACTGGTGAAAGTACTCATGAACATGAGCAACTTTTTGTATGGGACCGACTCAATCCGATGGAAAAAAAAATCTGCTGTTCCATACTATTTTCCAATACCTACTCACCCGAAATGTATGGAACAGCTGATTTTTTTTTCCATCGGATTGAGTCGGTCCCATACAAAAAGTTGCTCATGTTCATGAGTACTTTCACCAGTAAAAAGGATGCCAATGATTTAAAAAACATCCTGTATAATAATAAACAATTTGGCGTTTTTACGTTTTCTGTCTAAATGGTGTCAATTTACTTATTACGGGTGCAATATGTATTGAAATCGTACTAAAAAGTAAACGCTGCTGGTGGGTGAGATATACGTACCGGAAGAAATTGCCAACTGCCAAGAAGTGGCGCATAACAGAAAAAAGTGGAAAATTCATATATAAATACTTTTTGGTCGCTGAGCCATAGAAGTAAGTAAGGTGAGTGACATCACTCACTTCTTACAAATATGGACCAGTACTTATGCTCGTAATTAAGTAAGTGAATAAAAATTGTATTAAAAATTGTTAATAATTGTATAATTTAATTGAATTATTTAGCTTTTAAATTTAAGTTTGCATGCTAATTTATATCTAATATGTGAAACATAGATTGTAAAACCAACTGTTACACCATATTAAGCAAATAAAAATATTCATTCATTCGTTTACACTCTTGTGGTATCTAGGCTATTATAATCTATTTGATGGGTATTGCAATCCGTTGCCAGAACTCTTGTACATCTATCGTACTCAAATCGCAATATATAAGCATGTAATGTGTATATATTATTATCTTGGGACCTAAAAGGCTGTATTTTTCATGTAAATGGTTATAATATAATGGCCATTTATCATTTGGAGGATATTGAATTAAGTTTAGGCTATGCGGTGTTATGATATTTTGTTGGAATTGTGTTAAAAATAAAAATACGTACACGTTTTCTTTTAATGTTTATCACTTTAGCGGTTAATGGACACAGCAATAAAATTGCTTTATTTGTTTTAGTATTTTTGACTTTAACTTTAAAGTCAAAGTCTTATTTTATCAGGCATAATTCAAGTATTCCATCTTGCACACATTGGATATCATTACAGACAATAGGGTATTTGACTGTTTTTGAAAACCTATCTGAAATTGTTCATTACGTTATCAGAAAACTAACGGTATATATATTTTTGATTATTTTTCAGTATTTACATTAAAAATCGATGAAAATGTTCAAAATAATCATATTACCGCTTAAAAGCTCAATACGTTACAATACGAGAACCCCTATGACGTATTATGGGCACTCGTGCACTATAAGCCGTTCAATGCCTTTTACTGTACACTAATATAATTTCCTTGTTTTCATAACAAGATTTTTAAATAGAATACGATGTAATTGAAATGTTAATATGAGCGACAAAAACTAATTAACAATGTAAGTTGCTAATAGTATGGCGTAAAGGAGGTCCACATATAGTCTCACAATTTTACTAAAATAACTTGGTGCGACTTTTACAGTTGCGAAAACGGAACCATGGAATTGACTTGACTGATTTGTCCACCTTGCCCACCTAAATTACGTCAGTGAAAATGGCGGAGCGTTTCATATCACGTGGTCAAGGGATTTAAACAAATTACTTTATAAATAATTTATTAACATAATCGTTGCTTCTTTTGACATATTAAAATATCCAAAAATTAAAGAAAAAATATTGTCTTTAAGAATATTTATAGAATTACTCATATTTTTAATACTGTCAAATACACTATAGCAGCTGTATTCCACCACCGTACCACCCGCCTTAAGGAGAAGTACCACCCCCCACCACCTTTGATGGTTTGCGGTGTTTTCAACCACTGCTCGTTTTTTCGCGCAGCTTTTTATTGCTTTTACGCTGCACTAAACTGTGAAATAAGAAGCTTCCCCCACGGTAGTATTCCCAAATAGGTTCGACATTGGAGCCTTCAAGAAAAAAGCCTATCATCACTTTTTTCAAAGAGTCGTCAACGCATCATTGACCATTGTAGAGGTCGTTGGTGTCTATAGACTGCAGAAAGATTGCTTACCATCAGAGCAACCTGTATGCCGTTTGCCTAATATTTTATATAAAAAATAGAAATATGAAAATATATAGAGTTAATAATATTTATTTTTATCAAAATCAAAAAATTCTTTAAGTTAAAACTTGGCCTTCAAAGGCCTCTTTTTCACGTCGATAACTAATAATTTAATCATAATATAGTATGTCTCAAAGCTACAAACTACTAGCATTTCGGAACGACCACTGCTGAGAAGAAATGCCGAAAGAAACTAATGAAACAGTCTTGGTCGCCTATATAATAATATGCCAGGGCTATTTATTAACTTTTATTTATTTATTTGTTATTAGGTACACCAACAGGTTACATATGACAAAATATTACAATAACATTACATATCAAGTGCTAGCATGCCAACCCAATTAAAGGTGAACATAACATTCTTAAATTTTAAGCTGTAGGTAAGTTGTACAATTATGATATTGAAAGCGTATTATATGTAAGGTATTATTAGGCATTCCTGAACTCACTTTCGTTTCGTTCAGTGCTCCTCGCATTGCTCGCCTGAACTCACTGCAGTCGATTTAGAATACCTAATAATACACTTTCGGTAGGTTTCCAAAGTAATGCGTTCGCATTAGGTACATTCATTACACTTATAGAATCTCAGGGAGTTTTCATTCAGATCATTCACGGAGTCAGTTTTCTTCATATGTTTTCAGATATGTATATAAATCGATACTTTACAAATAAATAACATTGTAAGTCAAAAAAACAGTCTTAGTGGCTAAAAGAATGAAATTTGTTAAACAATCTCAAACATTATTACAATTTGAACCAAATATGTCCAGAAGAAAAAGTAGACTTTTTCCGCCATTGCAACCTTCTACCTAATACAATTCGGTGTATTATTTGCGAGTCCTTCGAATTGTGGGAAAACTAATGTAATCATTGGTCTTCTATTACATGAAAATGGTTTACGTTTTAAAAATGTTTATCTTTATTCAAGAAAACATTGTATCAGCCGAAATATGTATTTTTAGAAAATGTTCTTAATTTAGTGCCGGATGTATCGTTTGCAAAGATATAAAGATAATGTAGACTCATTTTAAAAGCCCTCATGATGCAAAACCACATCATTCCATAATAATAATGTTTGATGAGCACGTCGCATGTGAGAACCAGTCCAATACTAGAAGGGATTATTTTGCAATGGAGCAGACATAAGTTTATCGACTGTTTTTACATTTGAATCAAACGTATAGTAAAATACCTAAACAGCTAGTAAGAGACAATGCAAATCTTTTAATATTATTCAAACAGGATGATCGCTCAACTCTCCATCATGTTTATGACGAACACGTTAATACCTGACAATGTCGTGGTCTGAGTTTCGAGAAATGTGTTCAAAGGTAGCATGGAAATTGAACCCGTATGTGTGGTAACTATTTGGTAATCAATAAGGATTGTGTAAAGAACAAAGGTTGTTATAGGGAAGTTAATTTCGATACATTTGTCTTGTTTGATGAGAATCAAAATACAACCATATAAGAAGATATATTTGATTAATATCTCCAGTCGATCTATTACCGTATCAAGCAAATAACGTATATTTTATCAAGATCATAATGGAAAAAGAGTTAAAAACTCAAATAGTTAAAATAGCAGAAGTTGTTAAAAAGAAAAATCAAAGATATGAAAATCTATAGAATCGTACAATGATAATGTATTAAATACAGTTTTTTAGACCTGTTACTGATCCAATACATCAAAGTTAGTTAAGGATCGGAACCATAAAAATTAAATCAGAAGAAGCAAAGGATGTCGTAATGAAAAATCTTGTAAAAAGAGCAAATTACATCACCTGAATTGCATTTGAATACACAACTCTTTAAAAACAATATTTCTCAACAAAATTATTCTGACAGATGATTCTGATGAAGATTCTAGACTAATATTAATAATGCCAGTGATACATCGTATAAAACAATTGATTCAATAGCTAGTCCTAAGAGAAAATACATTTCATCCTGGTCACTTTCCTCTGAAATATTTAATGATGTTCCTTTTGGTGTCAGACGAGAACGAGGTAAATTAATGATGGGTACAGCACGTGTCGGTATATAAATGATCGAAATATATCTATAGCAGGACATGATTACCAAATAACGCCAGGATTGGAGGGAGGAGTTATTATTGAAAAAAGTACCTAATTTGGATGTTGTTACTAAAAATGATTGTCAAGAATATAAAACCATGTTAATAGACACAAATGCTCACAGACGAGATTTTGATTCTAGTAAACCAATTAAATCTAATAAAGGACAAAAAGTATTTGCACATCATTAAAAGTTCGCTATTTAAACTCGCGAAAGCCTTCAACATCTTCTGTTAGTAATCCTGATGATATGAGCGCAGAGAAGGATTGATGCTTAAGAAGAGATTTAAAAAAAATACTGACTACATTTACTGGGATGACCCTAATGTAGCTAGTAGAAAGACTCAATTACTTATAGCATCTAAAGATGCAGGCAACACTGGTCTGGATAACGAAATAATTTCAATCATAGAAGAACTACGTGAAAATGGAAGTATAAATTAATAACCGCACATCCTATTTAGATCATTTTATTATTTCACTGCGAACGACATAAATTCAAAATGAACGTTGACATAAAATTCGGTCACCATGTTCATAAAAGACTACGTTTATCAGAAATACTAGATTGTTCAACCAACCACTTAGTTAGATCTGAATAACTGGCGATTTTTGATTTACAATCATCTCGATTAAGAGGAGTTCAAGAACCTGTAGCACATGATGATGCGGTGAACAAAAAATATGTTGATAAAAATAACTGATGAAATTACCGCTCTCATAGATGCAATAAAAGCGGATGTAAAAAATAACCTTATTCAGTTCGAAAAAAAGTTTTATATTAAAAACTACATCGATAACATTATTAAACAACAAAATGGCAAAACAACAAGTGGTAAAAATGAAATTCATAGATCGGCACGCAAAAAATTTTGATCGTCGTAATGTAATCTTAACAGAGAATAGACGACTTATGGCAAGCGGATCTGGCTGAATATCAGCAATCATTAAAAAAGTATAATAGTGGATATGCTTATATATATTAACTGTCATTGATGGATTTTCAAAATATGCATGGTTAATTCCTTTAAAAACTAAATCAAAAAAAAGAGGTTCTTTCCGCCTTTACTCAAATTATAAGGAAAGTGGACGTATTCCTAAAAAACCTACAAGACTGACAGAGTGCAATTGAGTTTTACAACGATGTGTTCAAAGAATTGCATACGAAGTTAATGAAGATTAATCACTATTCATCGTTTTCTACAAAAAAAGCTTCTATTGTAGAAAGACTAATCAAAACATTGAAGATTAAATTATATAAAATGTTTTAGTTGGGATAAATGGTAACTATAAATGGATAGGAAAAACTTTAAATGACGTTTTATTTTTGTATAACAATCAAAAACATAGCGTTACTAAGTTTAAACCAGTAGTTTTTATAGATACAAGTAATGAAATCCTTGTAAAAAAACATTGAAAAATTCCACGAGAAACGATGTAAAATTGTTCAAAAATAAATTCAAAATAGGTGACCACGTTAGAATAAGTAAATATAAGAGTAGTTTTGCAAAAGGTTTTACACCTAATTGGTCTTCACAGAAATTTTCACAATTAAAAACGGTTAATAATACTAAACGACAGTTACATATTTAATACAAGATCAACATAAACAAAATATATCTTGGGGTTCATTCTATCAAGAAGAGATTACAAAAAACTAAGTATCCGAATATATACTTAATTGAAAAAATTATAAGGAAAAAAGGTAACCAAATTGTTCTGTCAAATAGTTGAGACTTCCTGACGAAGAAAAATAGTTGGATAGATAAAAATTCTATTGTATCATAATACATATAACTGTTTAATATCCTACATTTTTGCTCATTATACTAACAAGAAATGAAAGGAGGTGGACTTGTCAATAATTTGATAAACAATATCCCGTTTGAGCTTCACTTACCAGGATACAATTATTGCGGACCAGGCACTAGGGTTACAAGAAAGGTTATTGAGAGGTGATAAAGGTATTAACAAATTAGACGAAGCTTGTAAATACCACGATATATTGCGTACAACGATCCAAGCCTCTCCGTTCGCCATAAAGCAGATCTTCAACTGATGAAAATGGCAAAGAAGCGATTACATTCCAAAGACGCTGGCAAAGGAGAGAAATTGGCATCGTGGATATTTAATAAAGTTATGAAAGCAAAATTAAAATCAGGTGCAGGGATAAAAAAATTTAAAACCATTGTTTCAAAAATACGTTCACAAATAAAGAAACTAAAATCAAAGGATAACAAATCTGCTATAGTAAGTATATGCTTATGAGGCAGCAAAAAAAATGTTTCCTAAGACATGTCACGTTCGTTTACCAAGAATAATACCAATCCCTAAAACAGGAGGGATTTTGCCTTTGATACCAATTTTTGCGGGTTTATCAGCGCTAGGTGCTTTAGCAGGAGGTGCCGCTGGTATATTAAAACTATAAATGATTTTAAAACTGCTCGACAGAATTTACAAGAATCTGAACGACATAACAAAGCCATGGAGTCCATTGCGATAGGTAAAGGATTTTATCTAAAGCCGTATAAAAAAGGAAGCAGGTTATTTTTGAAATCTACAAAAAAACTAATAAATGAAGGCTACCCTAAGCGTGCTCTTACAAATATTGATATTATTAAATATGCTAAAAATATTCCATACTTTCAAGGGTGTGTATATGAGGGAAATAGATTACCACGTAAACTTAAACCCGATAGAGTGTGACATAATGAATTTAGACAGCTATAATAATAATGGAACTCACTGGGTAGCCTTTGCAAAAATAAATAATTATTGTGAATACTTTGATAGTTTTGGTAATTTAAGACCACCCAATGAATTGGTGAAATATTTGAATGTAAGTGATATAAATTATAACTGTACGAGATTTCAAAACTTTGATACTGTAAATTGCGGTCATTTGTGTTTAAAATTTTTGCAAGACTTTTGGTTAAGTTAGTGTTGTATATAATTATTATTACTGTCCAATAAAACATCATTTCTATAATGTCTTTCACTCTGTCCATAACTGGAAACAGCTCAGTGCTAACAACAAGCTATTCCCCTCCATTAGAACTTGATGGGCAATATGAGTGCTCTCTTTTACACTTCTCTACATTTAATTCTATACCAAATATTACAAATACTAATAATAAATTTTATTATGGGCATTGATGAAGTTGTTGAAATTCCTGAAGGAGCTTATGAACTCCAAGACATCAGCGATTTTTTACAATCAAAGGTGAAACAATTGTGTTTTCAAGTTGATTCGTATGCAACAATAACACGTTGAGGCTATCGATATTCTGTTCGAAAGATATTCATTTCGAAAAACCAAATTCGATTGGACCTTTACTTGAGTTACGGTTAAAAACTTTCCTAATGAGGGATATATGGTACAAGTCCTCACTACCAGTGAACATTCTACCTACAACCGTGCTGCGGGTTGAATAAGTGAGTATTGCACTGGAGGCTCTTACATTAATGGAAAATCAACTCATATAATTCACGAATTTGCTTTGAATGTCCCTCCAGGCTACCAGAATAACAGAAATTCCAAAAAATACCATATATTTTCCAGTTAAAGAAGTACAGTAAATAGTATAAATAATCAGAGATATTGGACATAAAAAATAATTTAATCAATTTTTGAGGAGAGGAAGTACAATTGTACTTACATTTTGAAGAAAATATGATCAAGAATAATAAATATACAACTTCATCTAGTCAAAAGACTAGTACCACTCCAAGCGATCAAGAAGAACACACACATACTTGTAATAAAAAAAGAAATTAACAACTGTCCAATATAAATTTTCTCAAATCTATTGGGTTGCTAAAATGAGTATTTTAGTATAACTAACCCGCACCAGTTTATGACAACTCCATAGACGGTGTAGAAACTCATTCGTATAAGCCGTACACTAACTACTTTCAATAGAAATGATGAAATTCGGATACCTATAAACCAACAAGATTTATATGTGCTTCCATGCGCAAGTACCTTGTATGTTGAAGCCGTAGTAAATGTTATCAAAGGTGAGAAAGGAAGCCAGTTCCAGTAGTACAGTTTACAAACAACCCTCTTCTATTCCTATTTCAAGATATAAGATATGAATTAAATGGTGTTGAAATAGACAAAGTAAAGAATGCTGGCGTAACTACTACTATGAAAGCACTTGGTATCTATGAACGAGGCTGAAGCCGGGAAGGTATCCAAAGTGTGGAGGTTGGGATATACACGGAACTAAAAATGAAATTGGAGGTCATTTTTGCTGCGTCAGTACACCTCTCAGCAACATACTAGGCTTTGCTGAAGATTATAAAAAAATTATTGTCAATTGCAAACATGAGCTTATTTTGTTACGAAGTAATACTAATCTGAATGCTCTAAAGCTAAACACTGGCGAAGAGGTTGAAAGTATCGATATAAAAAGATTGTTATGGCGTGTGCCTCATGTTAAAGTATCAGATAGAGAAAGAATTAATTTACTTAAAATACTCGAAAAAGACCGACCCATTCAATTAGTGTTTAGAAACTGGGATCTTTATGAGTACCCTTTATTACCAAGGACTACAAAACACACCTGAATTCAATAAAAACTTCATCACAAATTGAAAAACCTACAGTACTGTTATTTTAGGTTTACAAACAAACCGAAAAAACAATGGGATAAACGATATGTCTCGGCTTCGATCACTTGCAATATTCAGAGATGTTAAAGTTTTTTTAAACTCTACATATTACCCTTACGAAAGTTACAATACCAACTTGCAAATCATAACTTTATGCAAGTTAATATACGAGCAATATGTAAACTTTCAGCAGTCTTATTATAACCACTTACATGCAACTCCTTGTTGACTGCTCAAGAGTTTAAAAATTTTGCGCCATTATTCGTGATTGATTGCTCAAGACAGAACGATAATATTAAATCAGGTCCGGTCATCAATATTCGCCTTGAACTAGAGTGTGATAAAGATATACCTGATCAGACAACAGCTTATTGTCTAATTCTGAATGATTGTATATAGTTGAATATAGACCTCTGAGCTTAACATTGTACGTAAAATATCATGAATTCAATTATTTTTGTTGATGTTCAAGGCTTCAAAGATTGTTATAATAAATTTATAATCAAAGGAGTTTGCATTATCTACTGAGGAGTTCACTCCAAGTTTTTTAATTAAACCTCCATATGCATATACTACATTATCTACGGAAGAAAAGAAGACCGTTAGGAATTTACCTTGAGCGACAGAGAGGAATCACTTGGAGTGAAGGTCATATTGACTCTAGAGAATTTAAAAGAATTATTACTCCATTAATGCAAAACAAAACAATTATAATGAAAGGTCTCGAGAAACAAAAATGGATAAAGGAACTATGTGATAATTGTATTTTAATAGACATAGAGGACCAAGGAAGTCCTAGTTTTGCCATTTATATAAAATGTATTGTAAAAATGATGGTGAGATTAAATTGTTTAACTGCCATAAAAAACTATTGTGCACTAAAAAATGTTGTTTGTATAAAGAAATGGTATTTCGAAAATACTTGCTGAAATAAAATAATTATCAAAATCAAATATAATGTATTTTCTTTTATTTATTCATATCCTTACCATAATCAGATTTTCAACTGTCCGCAATTCATCGTCATGATTTGTTGCAACATGTTTCCGAGTTGACCTGAATTAAGCATATTATTTTACTTCACGTTGCATCATCACGTGTACATTCAACGTGTTTGAATAGGTATATGAACAGAAGTTATAAATAAAATTTATGATTTTTTCTACACATTTATTACTCAAACTAGCTGTCGCCCGCGGCTTCGCCGCGTGAGTTTCGCTTAGATGAGAAAAATCTCTCTTGGAGCTTTTCATCAGATGTTCCAGATCTTCAGATTTTTATACGTCAGCAGAAAATGCTCATCAGGTTGAACGATTTTTGCTAAGGCGCCATTTCCATATGTTATAGTGTAGCTGGTCTCTTGGAGCTTTTCATCAGATGTTCCAGATCTTCAATTTTTATACGTCGGCAGAAAATGCTCATCAGGTTGAATGATTTTGTTAAGGCACCATTTCCATATTACTTATAGTTTAGCTGTTCCGTTATGGTTCTTCATCAGGTGTTCCAGTTTTCAAAATGAATTATAGCCTATATGTTGCCCAGGCTTAATAGCTATACAACAAAAAAAGTTTCATTCAAATCCGTCCAGTAGTTTTTGCGTGAAACGCGTACATACATACAGACAGACAGACAGACAGACAGACAGACAGACAGACAGACAGACAGACAAGAAATTCCAAAAAAATATTTTTGCTTTCTATTGTTCTTTTAGGTCTCCTCCATCCATTTCAGTCAAAAATATTAAATGTACAGACAAAATATTTTTACTGTTTTATTATATGTATAGATTATAAATGTAAAATAAAATACCTGAAGAATATACTAAACAAACATAATCTAAAAACGATTCTATATTTTACTAGGGTTTCGCCCATGACTTCTTCCGCCTGAAAATGCTTCCACGGGAACAGTGCTTTTTTCCCCGGATGAAAAGTACCCTATGTCGTTCTCAGTACTTCTAACTGTGTGTACTTATGCAAAATTTCAGAAAGATTGGTTCAGTAGATAAAGTGTGAAGACAAACAAATTCACTTTCACATTAATTTATAATATTAGTTTGGATTTAGGATAGAATTATACATGTGAAATTATAGGTTCGCACTATTATTTGCAAACACTATTTAAGAAATAAAACACCTAATTATAATATATTAAACATTTATTTTGGTTTTATTATAATTTTCTTTATACCATTGATATAAACAATATACGATTTTTATAAGCACACATATCATTGCTCATGATAAATACAAGATTGAATAATTGCGAACAAATAAACATCATACTTAAAATATTTCAAAATGAGGGCAGCCAAGGTCTTCTAAATCCCTTACACATTGGTAGTGAAATTATTTAACATATTTTTCAACCATACCACTTTTTCTGTAACCTTAGCTAATATATTCATATTTTTAAGAAATCCTTTATACAATTTTTATAATTTCTGTATGGCACAAAACCTTGATTCCAGAAAAATCTCTATGTCTTTCCATCCATTCAACACGTAAACGTTCCTTTACTTTTAACTTATAGAACGGGTATGGGAGCTTTACAAGTAGTACCATCACTTTCCGTTTTGATAAAATTGCTATTTCTTTAGGTATGAATTGATTTTTTATTCTTGAAGCCTTCAACATCAACAATAACGTACATGTTATATTCTATACACAATAAATCTTATCTTGAACAATTTAAAACAAATTAAGCAGGGGTTTATACCGAAGCCTTAATACGACTGACAAAAATTCGTATACATTTCATATCAAATACTATAAATACTTTTGATTAGCTCGCACTGATCATTAGATACATTTTAAAAATTCTTAAGCTATGCGTTATGTTAAAAGTGAAAAACTACTTTAAGAATGAAATTATACTTACAATTACAAGTAATACATAGTAAAAGTACAGAATAAACAATTAATTTACATACTTACTAAAACACATAAAGATTTAATATATTAAAAAATAAACAATAAATAGCATAATTTAAAACAACTTACTATTAAATTTATACATATTGGTATTTTCATTACATATGTTTTTGCAAAATTTTGTGAACTATGTTTTCAGTCATAGTTAAAATTTCGTCCACAACATCACTCACTATGTACTGAGCCGACTAACTTAAGAGTATTGTCACTATCCAACGTTTCTGGAGTAATAGATCCAGAATCTCTATTTTGAATAAGTCGATACGCTCTTCTATTTTGCGCTTCGTTTTCACATATGAAGCAGGCACCAATGGTGGTAACTTTGTCACTTGCTTCTTTCGCGGCGCTGGACATTTTCTTTTGGCCTTTTCCCTTGCCTGATCCTGTGCAGCCGCGGCGACATTAGAGGACTTCCTCAACTTCGTTGTCACTGAAGTCATCAGAGCCGTTGCGCGTTTTGAAACCACATGTCTGAGAGGATCCATTTACTAGAAAAAAAAAAAACTGATTAGTTAATGCTATTTTACAACTAAATCTTTTTGTATTCTTCTGAAAGGAATAATACATAGTAGTACTCTTTATACTCAGTAGGTAGAATACTTACATTTTTGTTCAATTAAATAATGATGACTATCACACAACTTTTACAACGATGATGCGCACACGTAAAGGGTCAGTGACTGCAATGACAAAAATGGACGTTCGTTTGAGCGTGATGCAATATGCGATACATGTTACTTTTTAAGCTTACATCGATTGAAATTAAACAACGTGAACTCTTAGTTTAAAAATGTAAGACTTATTTTCATATAATTAAATTTTATTAACTAAAACTACATAATTGTTGTAACTATACAATAAAACCACCTATTGGCCAAGTAGCAGAATTATTTACACGCAAACTGTATCTAATCAATTCTCTTTGAGTTCTGCTATTACCCACTAGATGGCTGTACTGGCATGGCCTTTGACAGGCGTGTATCGTCACCGCTGTGGGGATAATTACACGTAAAATACTTACAGTGAAAATATGCTCTTGTTATCGCCGTATAATATCACTTGTTGTGTGTTACTTTATACACCCCACACAATATCATGCACTTCACATTGTTAATGAGCACAATCTAAAATTTTGGTCGTAACTTCGACACATCTGCGGCACGTTGAATTGACACTGTGAAGTGATAACTCCTAGTGAATGCGACAATAGTGACGTCTGGTGGCCAATAGTCATAGAAGCCTCAAGTTTGTCGATCTGGGGACAGGTCTACTAGCTTATCTGAACAGCTCTACTATAAATGCTCTGTGGTAGATACTTACATTTTTGTTCAATTGAAATACATGATGACATTATCACACAACACAACGATGGTGCGCTTTTACGTATAAGGGATTCAGTGACTGCAATGACAAAAATGGACGTTCGTTTGAGCGTGATGCAATATGCGATACATGTTACTTTTGCTTACATCGATTGAATTAAACAACAGTAGTTAGTTTAAAAATGTATATTTTCATATAATTAAGTTTTATTAACTAAAACTACATAATTGTTGCTACTAATAAAAATCTTTATGATGACATATATATACGACATGCAGTATGTATAAATCTTTAAAACTATAAATATTAATTATGATTGGATGACATGAAAATATCGAAATCTTACTACTATTACCACTTATTATTAACATAATTTTATTCACGCAAAAAGTATTTAATTAATCACCAGAAATAATATCGAGCGATTACCCCAAGCCCTAGTTGAAATACAATCATGTGATACCAACCGTTTATCGTCATTAGATGATAAAACAACTTTATTAACCCACTCTGTGTAAAATATTTCATGTTTAAGTGACTTAAATAGCTCTTGTTTTCTCCGTATAATATCACCCGTGAATAAAGTTTTTTTACTAATCCGATTTATGTATATCATGTACTACACATTTTTCTTACCCCTTTTGCCTTTTTGATCGTGGATCCGGTTGATTCAACACAATATAATTTTGGTCGTAAACCTACAAATTCAGTTATTATTTTTCCCCCATTTCGTCTTTGAATAAACCCGGTATCTTATTATTCAAAAGAGGTAGAGTTAGAATTGATTATTGAGGTCATAATTGCTAGTATCAAAATAAGACAAAAAATATTTATCGAGGTCGTCATAAAAATCTTTAGTGTGTATCTCATATATAAAGCTATCCGTATCTGTATAGCACAATTTAACTCTATGTTGATAATATGGTTGAATCACTGAGTAATGAAAATCATACATGTGACATTTTGACGAAGCTCTAACACCGCAAAACCTATGTAAATGGGTTTATCTAGTATAATTTTTCTGGATTCATTTGTATTGCTACTAAGTTTTCTGAAAATATGGAAGCACTATGAAAGTTTGGTCTAGCTTAATTAACGATTCTGCACATGTGCTTTTTTCTTGGTTTTTGTTTTGATTATCACTCCATTGATTCACTAATTGAATATTTACTCTATGTTCATTATTTTCAAGAGTTTTTCAAAAAATACTATTGTTTAATGAGTTTAAAAAAATCTTTGTTCAAATGGTGATCGTGCTTTTTTGCCTCAGTTCAGTATTTAGGTCAATGTATTTTTTAGATATGCACTTTGTTTGAAGCTGATAACACGATGCACTTTTTTTAAAAGTAGGCCATGTTTTAAACAATTTTTTAAATGTACATAATGTATTACATAATGATATTTATCATATAAATTAGGAACTAGTTTTGCAATTTTTCCTCCAGGTGGAACGCATTTTTCAGGGCAAAATGGTAGATCGTTATGCGTAGAGTGTCAATAGTCGGGATAAATCAAAATCGACCTCTAAAAAATAAATCCATAGTCAGCATCATCTCTTATATTGGTGATATCCAATTTATTTATTTCAATTTTCGTTTAGAAAGCGAAAATGAGATAAAGGGTAGCAAGTTTGACACATAGCGTAACCATATAAATTGTTACAGTCTACATAAGATATAAACACGTTTTTCTTTTTTGTGGATCATAGTTAGATAAATATTTATTATTGCTCTTTGCATAACGACCGCGAACACATACAAATACCACCTCGAATTCCAGCTTGTATCATTCTTATAATAGCTGAGTTCATCTATTAGTTCCGAGTTGGATACCGGTCTTTAATAACATTGCATCAAACGATAAACTTGGAGCAGTTAAATAAAATGCTGGATCGAGTTGATAATGTTGTTTGGAAGTGTTTTTAAAATTTTCAAAAACATCCGAAACAACAATAGCACGTCAGATTTAAGATAAAGATCTGTATAATCACCCAAATTTTTAATTTTAAACTCGGACCACATTGATTGCGCATGATAATAATCGTCATCGGATATTTTTTCATTGTTTAATGAGTTAAAAAAACAGTCTTTACTCGGAAGAGACATTTCATCATATCGTTTTAAGTCTGTCATACTTATAGGCATATGGGTATACTCCCTTACGCATTAGTAATTTGAATTTATTTTGGTCAGGAAAATAGTTCCTCAAATTAATGAACTGGTTAGGTTTCATAGTTTTTGTTAATTTGTCTAAACTTGTAGCTACAAAATTTAAACGAAGATCTACAAATCGTATTTGTATGCATTCGTTTCCTGACACTTGTACAAATTTGGTAAACGAAACATAATTCTCTTTATTTTTTGCAATGACTTTGAGAGCTCCGGGTGCTTCTCCTAATTTTTTTATAAAAAGATGGCAATCGTAACCCGAAAGATTGTGAAAGAAAATAGGAATGAATTTAGGTCGTTTGTATTGAAGGTTACAATAACTGTGCGCAGCACTTTCGCGAAGTATTTTCCGGTCATATGACAATGATCTCTTACTTTATCATTAAACAATAAAAAGTTACAAATGTGACAATGTGTAGAAGATTCAAATTCTTTAGCAGCGGTCTCGAGTAAACACAATGGGAACATTTTTATTAAGTGTTTTACTTATTGATTGAACGTCGCGATAGAGACAACTAACAAATTTATCAACGCAATCTGTCCCACGGTATGAAATTATTCGATTGTTCTTACCATCAAATGAACAAACGATATGATAAGCGAATGCAATAGGAATATGTAACGGACGGTTTACCGTGTTAGCGGTATTGGGATCCGCATCACACCCTTGTACAGGTACTAACATCGATTCAAAATCTGCATATATTACATATGGTACATTTTTGTTTACGATCTGTAATTTTTAAATTCAATTACTGCTCCTTTTTGAGGCAATTGTGTGACAACTCCAGCGCACAGGTGGCTATCGATTTCCTGATTTGATCTAAAAAATAGAAGACAGTCATCACAAAAAAATAATTTCCCATGATGTTTAGTTATTTGGTTTCTTACTAAACGAGACATTCCTCTTCTAACGAGACAGTAATGGGAGGAATCATTTTGTTCTATTAATAATAAATTAATTGTTTTCCTGTTTTCTTTTCCGAATTTTTGATTTATACAAAGGACCCGTAATATTTTTACCCTTTTCTATACCGTATATATTAATTCTAATGAATGGATTATTTTTTTCAAACAATGACTATATCTGAAAATGTTACTGGAACCGACATTTTCCCTGTTTTAAGAATATCGCTTGAAAATTGGGATAGGGATGAAACCCTCTCAACATTTTTACTAGCTGGATAAAGAGCCGCTGTTTACAGACCAAAAGAAACAAAACTGAGTCATTATTATTTTTAAGCGAATATTAATGCAAGCTTTTTTTCGTTTTATGTGTGAGTGGCAAATCAATAAAACTAGATGCTCGTAGTGGTTGAAACCTGTTAAATATTAATGTCCAAATAAACCGTTACTCAGTAATGACCACCCACTATCGCGATGTTGAAATTCACTGATCTTTTCTACATCAATATGTCAACAACGTCTGAATAAAAATCAAAGTCATAGTTAAAATGTAAAATCTATAGTTTTTCGTCCCAAATGACTTTTATCTCTTGGGTATCATTCTTCACCATAAAAAATAATAAGTATAATTCAAAGTTTACTTTTACACATGTGTGAGTAACAAGAGATTGGAATTCCAATAACGCTTTTACGCGGTCGCGTATACTATCAAAAAAACCAGTCAACGAGAGGTGTTTCTGTTCAGCTGTGGGAGAAATTCTATATGTAACTAAACGACTTCGAAAAGCAGAAGAAACTTTTTCAATTCCAGGGCCAATACTTATTACATTACTTTTTGCGTTGTTTTTATGTAACCTACTTCTTAAGTGACCGAACCCATTGTCTATTACCTATAGCTATACTACAAGCTGAGCAAAAAGGCACTAGTTGAATAAATGAACTTCAAACTCAAACTATGATGTCAATTTATAACCTACAACACAATAAATTTAGCTTAACTTAAATCTCTAAGAAGACATCAAATCATTTAGGTATAATAATATATATTAGAAGTTTTATAACTATAAATGAAATGTGCTAAGTACATTATTCTTAACTATTTTTTTATTTTTTATATATGGACATTATAGTTAAAATTATTAAGTATTCCTAGCATTTAATTTGTTTGAAAAGAAAACAGAGTTCACTCGTCTTCAAATAACTTATGAGCATTCTTAACGAACTTTTTGGAGGCTGCTCCAGTATGGTGTATCACTGTCGGTTGCGAAGCTTCAGCCCAAAGCAGCGACTTCTTCCACCTAAATCGTCGCCGCCGCTGAAAGCCACATCAGTTGCGTTGAAGAAAGCTTTCCACTTCAACGTAGAATTCGCCGCTCGTGATGTCAGCAACCCGACGAGTCTGCCCGTTTGCGACTCGGTTGTATAAAACCGATGTCAGTGGATTCTTCTTGTTCACGACGACTTCGTCTTCTCCTTGCAGATTGAATATATCAAATGATGTAGCCGCTTTCTTCATAAGTTGTCTAGAAAAATATTAATAAACTTTCACTATGGAGAAAAACTAACTCGATCCTGTAATGGCTAGATCGCGGTGTTTCGACCAGGAAGTCGCTGTTTCGATCTCCAAGAGGTATAGAAAATGTTATTATACAAGCAAGATCAAGCAATTTAAAAAATCCAAAAGTCAAATAAAAAAAGTTGACCCTACGGCTTAATAATCCCATATGATAAAGATAAGAATACTAAAATAACAGGTAAGTACAGTGAGCAGCGACAAAAAGTAGATGCATATAAATAAGAGAATTCAAATATATAGACCTCACAACATTGAAATAATATTTCCTGCGTAAAGCTAATTTTGTCGCTGACTGTATCTGTAAAGTACAATTGGGTAAAAAATATATTATTTACACTTGTATGCAGTCTTCAGATACGATAGCAGTTGCTTTGCGCTTTGCTGCTGGTTTTCTCGGCTTGGTCTGTGACTGGCTCACATAAGATGGAGCTTGTGGAATCCGCTCTCCAGAATCCGACCTGAAATATGTAGCAACATGTTTTATTTTTTATTAATATTATATAATAAAGTAGGAAGGGGGTCCAGACTCCGAAGAGGTGCGTCTGAGGATACAACCAAGATAATGCAAGGTTGTAATGATGTAAGAATAAAAAAAATAATTCTAGACTAATTGTTCATGGGAGAGCTTGTTTGTAGTTACGGTAAAATTATCATTTAGGAGGGAAAATGCAGTAGCATTTTTTAAGTGGTAATCCAAATCAAATAAATATATACCTATCCATCTTATTATATTAAAACACAGGTGAACAATAAAAATAATAATAAGAATAGAGTAATTTAGACTTACGAACATTTTAAAATCTCGAGTGCTGAAGTTGGAGGTAAATAATGGTACCACGTACCACTAAAGTTGTCAGCAGCTGGGCAGCAGGTAGGAACACAAAGCTCACTACGGATCACTTGAGTTCGTATCCGAAATGTACTCGCGACCGAGATAAAGGGGAGGAGCTGCAGCAGTAGGGCTCTACTCGTTTGTGACTAAGTTAGTTAGGGACTCGATTCGTAACCACATTTTAATTGGATTACTAAACGCAGTAATGGTCTAATACTAAAAAGTATTATGTGACGAATATTCAGTATTTACTTATAACATTTTATAAATAAGCAATAGCTATCCACGTGTAATTAAGTGCTGAGATTGTTTAAAATCATTTACCTACTTATACAAATTTTAAATTTACGGCAATAATTCATGTGTTGCTAAAATGCAGTGTTGTTCAAAGTACGGCCCGCCAACATGCAGAAATATGTAATTTTTCGTTATAAAAATGTATTACTAAAAATATTAATGAAACTCATACCTTTGGGAGCGTATCCCAAATTTTTAAGTGAGTGATGAACCAGAAATTTGATAGCCAATTAGCTTATTGAAAGTGTGTTTTCAATTATTCCGTGTTTGTGAATAAACAGCTAATTTACCTAAGTGTAATTAAGTACGAAATTTTATAAACTATAAGTTAATAAGTACTTAATCGATGTTTTTACTCTTTGTTTAGCGGTCCTCTAACCTATTTATTAATTTATTATATCGGCCCGCAAACGTGTCTGCTTTGAGCAGCCCTGGAAAAGTGTTGCGTGTGCTAGACTTACATATTGTGAAATTGAGAATAAGATTATACTTTACCTATACTTTTATTTAGGTTATTTAATTATTTATAACAAATATTATTTACTAGCTTTCGCCCGCGGCTTCTCCCGCGTGAATTTCATGGGAACAGTGTTTTTTTTTTTTTTTTTCCGGGATGAAAGGTACCCTATGTCCTTCTCCCGTACTTCTAACTATGTGTATGCAAAATTTCATGAAGATTGGGTCAGTAGATAAAGCGTGATGAGGAGTAACAAACAAACAAAACAAATAAACAAACAAACTCACTCTCGCATTTATAATATTAGTTTGGATTCATACTCTCACGTCTATTTTCTAGTAGGATAGACGGAAACTCAAAATCAGCCACGGAGTTTCCAGTGCAATGAGACCACTGGATAGGAGGGTCTTAAAATTGCTTGGAAAATGTATTGTTAGGTTGTTGGCTTAAAAATACCTCTATTCATGGAGCATTATAATCTAGGTACCTATATGCTATTAATCTCAAAAGGATCATTGTATAGTCGATCACAAGCAACATAATATCAAGTCATAAATTTTAAAAACTTAAAAACCTGATTCCGCACGTAATACATTTATTGAAATATTCATGATATACCTACCTTTGATTTGATGATTAGATAGTTTAGAAGTGATAAGGAAACAGATAAAATACCAACTGGTCAACAATTCTTGATTTGGTGCTTTCCCTTCACATAAGACGACTAATTAAGTAATATATATTGGGTTTCAGAATGTATTCTTTTGTTTAGGTGCAATAAAGAAGTAAGTATTTTTACTTAGTTACAATTATAAATAAATACATATTGACAAAACGCTACCAACAATACCTCATTTGAAAAATTTGGTTATGATAGAACAGATGAAGATTGTCTCGGCCCACACGCCATCCTACATTACCGCGAAGAACTGTGCAAGCTGCGAATTGCTATTTAACGTATTGGCAGGGAAAAACGTTGTCCATACTGTTAAATAGTACTGATTCATTCGTCACTCGGCTCGTTGTATCGTCTGCATCTTTTATTATATTTTCTTTAAATTCACAAAAGTATTTAGTTTCTGCCCCACTGTATACCTAAATATACAAACATACTTACTAATGTAATAACCTCTTTCTTTACATCATCGGTAAAATGATGAAATGTCTACCTATGTTTGCCGACTTATGTTTAGTAATCACGATGACGTGACTATGACGCGAATTCGGTCACGTGTACAATTTTATTTCATGCATTTGGTGCAAGGCAATACATGACTTACGTTTATGATATTTCATACTAGATATCAAGTCTTTTAATTGTGTTTTATAAAGTTGTTTTTCTGAATCGCGGTGTTAAAGATTTTTTGCTTCAGACAATATATATACAAAAGTTTTACCAATAATCGTCGGGACTCCTAGTAGCGATGCTTTGTATCTGTGGTGTTAAAGAACACATTTGGGGCACAGTTTACATTGTAAAGCGAACAGAGCGGGAGAATGTTGCTGTCGGTTACTGAACCTGCCCCCCCAACGGGACTTTTCCAATGCGACCTCTTCTCTTTCCCCTAAGCAAACTCGAAAATTTGAAAGATTTGAAAGATTTGAAAACTTGAAAAAAAACAGGAAGCGCGCTTGAGAGCTCCTCCATCGAAACTGACCAAGAAGTTCAACCTCGAGGAGGGCTCGAAAAGCGCGCGCCTGTTTGCTTTTTATATCTGATCAGGGATTGCATTAAACACCTATTAATTACAACTTTCGAAGGATTGCATAAACCACCCATTAAATTGCCTTCCTGGACATAATAGCTGTTCGCATGACAGAAATGTCTAAAGAGTTTACCTACCTTATTACTTATTATGTATCATACATGTAAATCCAACACAAGATTTTCACATATCATAAACTTCATGAGATAGGTACATGGTACATACCGAAAGTGTATTATTAGGGATTCTAAATCACTGTAGTGAGTTCAGGCGAGCAATGCGAGCCTGAACGAGCGAAAGTGAGTTAGAATGCCTAATAATACACTACTTATGATAAATTTTGAATTAAATTTGTATAGTTTAAAATAGTTAGCTTGATTAGTTGCTTTAACTTAATGCATACACTAGATTGTTTACAGTCAAAAATAAAATAAAATATAAAAAACAAATATATAAAAACAAGTTATGTTTTATCAAAGCTATACCATACAAATCCTACTATACAAATCCAATTTCTATTGGTAATGTAAAAGTTAGAAAATGTGTAAATTCACTCAATTTTATTAGAAAAAGATTTTACGACAGAAATTCACTGCAAGATTTTTCCAGATCCATTTTGTGGCCTTAAAATACGGTAGAAGTCATAAAAACAAATGTATAGAAAGCAAAGCTCTGAGAGGAATGCTTTAGAAGCTGTGCTTTAAAGCTATTAATAAACTTGAGTGCCTACGAGTGGCTGTATACAAATGTGAATTTATTTTTAAGTTTAAATAATATTATTTTCCTGTTCTGAAAGCAATAGGAAAAATAAGGGCTGTAATATTTGTCAGGCTAATTTTTATAATCGGGCTTGCTTTAAATTCATTTTTAAATAACGTCAAAAAAATTAAAATCAAAAATACTCCATTGTTAGCTATTGCAAGCTTATCGGTCAAGAGCTTGCTTGAAATTCATTTTTATATCAATATTTTGTCAATATTTGAATAATCTTAGACGTAAACTAAATTTGCCCGATTGAACCTGATTCTGACCCAGTTAAAAGGTACACATTATGCTTGCCCCGTTTCCTCTTTGAATAGCTATGGATAGCCTTTGAATAAGGTACCGTCTGGAGCTGCAGTCATTTCATATCCATTACTATGTATTTGATGTATTTATTTATTCATTTAAAACCAATAACATTATTACAGTGTAGACACTAAAGAAATGTTGTATAAGATATGTAATACAGAAAAACAATAAAACATAAATGGTTAGGTAGGTACAAAAGTCAATGCGAAGTAAAGTATTAAGTATGTAGGTACGTACGAGTATGTTTAATGTCTGAGAGATGAGTACCTACTATAAAGAGAATCTTCTATATTTTCGTTCTATTATTTTTAATTTGCTTCACCGTAGCTTGTACGTACTACGAGGGTCTACGAGATACGGCGTAGCTACGAGACTCGTAGCAATGTCTACGTTCTACGAGTACAAACAAAGTACTACAAACCAACATTGCATCTTTAGAATTCTCGAATAATTTCGAAATTTGTTAAATGCACTGAAAAGTTGAAAATGAAAAAAATAAGACTACACAACAACAACAACCTGGGCAACATTTAGGCTATAATTGATTTTGAAAACTGAAACACCTGATGAAGAACCAAAACAGAACATTTAAACTATAAGAAATATGGAAATTGTGCCTTAACAAAAGTCGTTCAACCTGATGAGCATTTGCTGCTGACGTATAAAAATTAAAGATCTGGAACATATGATGAAAAGCCCTATGAGACCAGCTACACTATATATGGAAATGGCGCCTTAGCAAAAATCGTTCAACCTGATGAGCATTTGCTGCTGACGTATAAAAATTAAAGATCTGGAACATCTGATGAAAAGCTCTATGAGACCAGCTACACTATATATGGAAATGGCGCCTTAGCAAAAATCGTTCAACCTGATGAGCATTTTCTGCTGACGTATAAAAATTAAGATCTGGAACATCTGATGAAAAGCTCCATTAGACCAGCTACACTATAACATATATGGAAATGGCGCCTTAGCAAAAATCGTTCAACCTGATGAGCATTTGCTGCTGACGTATAAAAATTGAAGATTTGGAACATCTGATGAATAACTCCAAGAGACCAGCTACATCATACCATATATGAAAATGGCGCCTTAGCAAAACTTGATTAATCTGATGAGCATTTTCTGTAGACGTATAAAAATCGAAGATCTGAAACATCTGAAACGGTTTGGAACACAAAAAGATTTTTCATCTAAGCGAAACTCACGCGGGCGAAGCCGCGGGCAACAGCTAGTAAATTATAAAATAAAACATTTATATTCCTGCTGTGTATTGAAATAAACATCACATTGTGTTCACTTCTTCGAAACAGGTGAATAAAGTTTGTTTTATTTTTTAAAAATCAATCTGTCGGGGCTGGCAATTTTGTAAAATATATTTTATTTTGTTTTACTTTTTTTTTGTCGGAGGCCAAGATTCACTTCGGGTCGCAGAAGTAAGTTTTTTTTTAGTTCAAAATTAATTTTATTTTTCTTATTATCATGTTGTAAATAATATTTAGTCACAATAAAGAAATACTTATCATCGAAAAAAAGAGGTCACAAGTATTTATAATTGCAGTGATGAAATAAAAAATTAAAGACCGCCAGAATTTCCCCAAAATCACCTCCTCGAAAGCAATAGAACTGTTGGTCACGAAATCCCATAAAAATCGTTTTATTTTTATTCGTGAGAGAGGCAGAATTCCATCTGGCCAGAATGAATTATGGCCTTATCGACTTTTTGACTGACGTTCACCATAAACTTCCCTACGCGAAATAGAGAATAAAAATTTCCAGGGTAAAATGGTGAATTTCATTGAATACCTACTACATTGTTTGAACTTATAAATCGGCTGCTTCTGGGTAAGCTCGCTACACCGTAGACCCCATCTCAGTTTTTTGGGCAAGATTGTGGTCAAGAGCAAATCCATCTTGTATATAAAGAAAAACTACTTCCTATAGCCACTCTACTTTTTTCATATTTTTTACTTTTAAACTTGAAATTTTAAAACTGGCGGAATGAAAATTGATACCGACGCGATGCACAACTAAAAAAAGCTAGTTGGATTTTGTTTCAAAAAAGCATTTAAAAAGGTTATAATTGTACATTATTATTTTTTGGGTTATAGTTATAGTAGCCAACCACTCATATATTTTGTCAAGCTATTAAAAGCAACTAATACTTAGTCTATATCTATATATATCTACTAGTAAAAAAATTGTAAACCTAAGTAACATTTGTATACAAAAAATTTACACCAATAAAAATAAAACCCGTAGTTAAAACTATAACACACATAAAATATCCAACTTACAATAACCTAAAAAAAACTTAGCTTTAGCCCTGATGTGCTTTCAAAAGCTTATCTTATCGCAACCCTTTGTTCGGAGGGAACATAAAGCTCCCGAATCGTATCCCGCCCTATCCGGATCTTGATCGCAACTTAGAGGTAACAGCTTTTTATTGCGGAAAGCTCTTCGCGATTTACAGCTCGGCTTGATGCCCGGTACTAATGACTGAAAAAGCTCGCGTTGTTGTAATTGTAACTCTGACGATATAAGGAACTTATTTTAAGAGTGTATCATTGCTTTTAATACGTGAACTTAAAATAATAAATATTAATTAATACTGTTTATTAATTGGCTTATTACATCATGGTAGGAAGTATTTTTTTAATTGTAGTGGAAAAAGCTCGGATTATTGTAATTGTAACTCAGGCGATACAAGGAACTTATGAGAGTGAAACATTGCTTTAAATACTTGAATATAAAATAATAAATATTATTACTGTTTATAAATTGGCTTATAATAATATTACATCAAAGTAGGTAGTATTTTTTTAATTTTTTTAGTTATATATTACTAGCTTTTGCCGCGGCTTCGCCCGCGTGAATTTCCCACGGGAACAGTGCTTTTTCCCGGGATAAAAAGTAGCCTATGTGCTATTCCAGATCATTATCTACCTCTGTACCAAATTTCATCGAAATCCGTCCAGTAGATTTTGCGTGATTGAGTAACAAACATCCTCACAAACTCACAAACTCACAAATTCACAAACTCACAAACTCACATCCAAACTTTCGCATTTATAATATTAGTATGGATATCGATATCGAAAGAGAGAAAGATAGAGAGTATATATATCGATTGAATTTAAATTATAGGAACGTCGTCGTCGTGCACGTTGACATTTCAAAAATATGGGTTGAAAAATTACGAATTATGCAGAATTAAAAAATAAATGAACATACCAAAGATTAATTATATTTAGAGGTTCGCGCGTAGACAAATTAAATCTTTGGATATAATACAATTATAGACGAGCGAAATAATTTTTTCTTTTAAATATGAATATAATAAACATAAAATACTGAGTAAAATGAACTTCGTGTTTGTTAAAGAAAAACCATAAAAACTTGTGTATACAAACGTACCAAACACTAAGAAACAAAACACTTATATATAAAATACTAAGTACCAAACAGTAAAGAACACTAAGTACAAAACTTATTCCAGGCTTTATTGAGCTCGGTCAAGAAGCAAGTTGTTTTCAAATGGGGCTTGGTAACTGTAATCAAGGACTATCTAATTTTTCGAGTCATTTAGTTTGAGTGTCAGAATCAGTGATTCCAGATTCCAAAGTTAATGATGCGAAGTAAATAAGTATATACTAAATTGTGGAAAATGAGCTTTAAGACTTATTTTTATAAATAATAGCATTTATTGGATCGTTTCTGATAAACAGAGGTCAAATAAAACTATTTTATAACGTGCACTTATATGTAAACGCGTCCGCGTTCGTATAAAACAAAAAGTTACTAAAGTGATAAAATAATTCTTCTCTCGCAACCAGTTACCAAACACCGAAGAAAAACAAATTATCCATCTATCTAAGGAAAAATATTTTATTGCAACTAGTTAGATAAGTTTAGTTAGTGGACAAGAGGCAAAAAAGTAATAGGGGTTAAAAAATATTTTAAATCGTTTATTTTTACGTAACCAATAACCTACTCGACTCTGTTCATAGATTTACACGTAATAATAACTACATATAAAGATATAATAACTAGCTGCGCGCTGGGGCTTCGCTCCCGTAAGAATTTTGAGATAAAAAATGCCCTATGTGCTACTCCCGGTAGTTTTCTACCCATGTACTAAATTTCATCAAAATCCGTCAAGTAGATTTTGCGCGATTGAGTACCAAATTTTCAAACTCAAATCCAAATTTTTGCATTTAATAGGTAATAGAAAAATATTAGTAAGGGTAGCGTAGTAGTCGTATAAGAGAAGCAGTGGTTCTCTCTTTAGTCGTATTTCCTCATGACTGAGGTCGTGTTCATTATATGGAATGAATCACACACAACGACTCTCATGGCAATTTTAATGGAGTGGTTTTGCCATTGCCTTCTCCATTTCACACACTAGCTGATAATCATCAACCAGAGATAGATTTCCTCACGATGTTTTCCTTCACCGAAAGTAAGTGGTGGTCGATGAAAACTAACATGAGTCAGATTGGTATACAAACTCATGTAGCCCGGGCAGGATTCGAACCTGTGATTTTGTATCCACAGGCGGACGCCCTACCACTCGCATGCAATGCAGTGGTTCTATGATGGCAATATGCTATCCTTTTCCAATAGTTGTGGAGTGAGAAAGATGACGCCTTAACCCATCAGTGGGATACTAAACCAGGCTAGTAAAAAGTGGTAATTCAATTTTTAACCAGACACAACATATTCCACGCATAATTATTTTTATATTCATGCAATGTATGTAATTATAAATAACATTATTCATCCGCATTCGCGTGTAAATGACATGGCAATACGTGTAACTGAAATTTAATTATCGGATACTAATTACGTTATGCGGTGGCGTCGCCTTTGTGCGATTTTGTATGGTCCAAGTGAAGACAGGAAGCGAGAGACTTTTCGAGATAGCGAGCGAAGCGAGCGAGTCTCCATTTCATGAATGGCTTATTTTGCTGTCCGTGAAACCGGTGTCCTTGGACGATACGTTTTACTTTTGAATTCATAAGATAATTAATTACCTATCAATGTCATTAAGAAATTGTTTTTCAAATAATAATAAAGATTACTAGATTATTTATGTGTTGAAAAGTTCTTAAACTAGACAACTAAGTAACCTATTCCTCGACGCGCATCCATTTTCAAGCTCACCTGAAACGCACTACTATTTGATTTCGTTAGCGCACTTGATAGGTATGCTTCGAGGATTAGTTTAAGTGCGCTTCATTTGGTGAGGTTGAAAATGGATACGCTTCGTGGATGTATTATCTGACAAACTTTTTATAATTAGATTTTTTAAACTATGTGAAAGTTTGACTAAAAGAAAAGTTGCCCCGTTGCATAATTGATATATTTCAAAAAAAACCTAACTAATATTATAAATGCGAAAGTGAGTTTGTTTATTTGTTTGTTTGTTACCTCTTCACGCTTTATCTACTGAACCAATCTTCCTGAAATTTCGCATACACATAGCTGGAAGTACGGAGAAGGACATAGGGTACCTTTCATCCCGGGAAAAAGCACTGTTCCCGTGGGAAATACACATGAGCGAAACCGCGGGCGAAAGCTAGTTCTTCTATAACTTGGACCACACATTAATATCGTCCAATTAACGAGAGGTTCGAGTGCGGCCTCTAATGATGGATTATAATTGATGGACAAATCGACAGTTGAATGTGTTATTTGTATATCAAATGTTATTTGTATAAGGGATGAATCACAGATTGAGTGAGCCCAAGTAAGTTTACACTATGTCAGATTAATCATTCGATCAATCATTAGCGTAATTTAGCAGAAAACCCATAGACAAGACATAGATAAAAAAAACATTCTTTGATACTAATCCTAACTAATCGACCGAGCGAGCGCAGCGAGCAAACGTCTCGGTTTCCACTAGCCGAAAATTCTTTTGTCTGTCCGGATGTTATCGCCTACAGGTCGCATTTCTGAACAGATTCTTATGAAATTTTGTGAGCAGGTTCGGTAATTTTATAGAATTTTTTAGTCGAGCCAGTTTTTCGAAATTTTATAAAATGGCGATAATATATAAAAAAAACCTTATATCTCAGCTATTAAAAAAAAAATCAAAAATGTCATTAGACATTTTTGTTATCCTTATTAAGACGCAACTTTTTTGTATGAACAACATAGTGAAATTCAATAAAACCGCTATAAATCCATATATTAAATTCTTATACGATAGTTCACAAAACAATTAATAGATGGCGCAGCAAAGCTTTTAATACTCGCAAATTAATTTAAGAGTGACTTGATTTATTGATTAAAATGAGATTATTTGAATTGCGTGTATTTTTTTTTAAACTGAGTGCGTTTGAACTATATCTTGCCTGACACGCAAACTGAAAAAAAAAACTAAAGTACCTATTTATTTGGTTAATGGTATTGTATTGTGGATTACTTTGCTTGGTGGAATTATCTTGAACACTTGAAATAAATCTGATATCAAAAAACTTAATTGTATGATTAGAATCCTATTAAAAAAATGTAATATATACGTATATGTATATAATAGATTCGATTTCAAATTGAACTTTCTTTTTTGAACTTTAATTTTGTTGCGCAAATTAGGTACAGTCTAGAGTCAAAAGTGGAGTCATATCTTAAATATCATATTGCCTTGCAGGCGCCCAGTCCTTCATTGTGTGCGTTACGTCCATATTACGGACGTATAATTACAATAAGAACATTACTCACACTAAGCTAATTATCATATTACCCACCCACACCAAGACACAACTCTGCTGTATGCTAGTGCTTCGTGCTCATGCTGCCTACGTGCTGCCATCTATCAAATTTACGGGGTACTAAGTAGTGAATTCTGACACAGAAAGAATAATACGCTAATACACTACCTATAGTTTATTATAAAGCGAATCAATAGTGGTGAGTACGGTGACACGCAACCAATTGATAATTTCGTCACAAGCTAATGCATCTGCTAGTCTAATCGGTAGTCGGATGGACTGCAGTTGATACAGGTCAAAGTTCGAGTCACAGCCAGATATTTTATTTTTCATATTAAACTCAATTCATAAGCCAAGAGTATTTTTATATAATGTAATTGATATGCTTTAATATATTTGTTATGAAATAAAAATTCTCAAAAATCATGACAACTATTTATTCATGTAAATAGGTATAGTATACTTATGTAAAATGTATTATTATAAACTACACTAACAAATTCAAAATTTATGTTTAATCACTTCCCTATCTAATTACAGAATAAATAAGAACTTAAAAATAAGCATTGTGTAGTAAGTTACTTATAAGAATCTGTCAAAATCTGAAAATTATACTTTCGCTTTTTGTTAGTAAATATTGAGGTTATAGCTTAAGTATTCGTTTTCATCATGAAAAGAAGATTGAAACTAAACCTCAACATCTAACAATTTAACAATTTATCTCCTATTACGAAACATAACCTTGTATTTGTAATGCAAAATACAAAAACAAGTAATAAGTATAAAAATAATTTAAATAATGTTTATACTTTAATAAAAACAGATTTGATACAATAGAAAGAGGACAGTTGGAATATACCTACTTAATGAATGAACTCACTGATTAATTTTAAACACAAATAATTAACTCACTATTTTATAAAGTAGCCGTTGTTGTCTTTTCTACACATATTTCAATCACAATAAAACTGTTCTAAACTTCCATACAGTGAGAAACTAATTCTTCCTTGCTTATCTTCTATGCACCATCAGGCCCCATAGATTTTCTATGGAGTTGAGGTTAGAAGACCGCGATGGCCAAGGATGACATTTATTTCTGGAAGCGAAATAAATTATCCAGTTTTGTTATGCACGCCACCAGCTTGATATGCATGACGAACAGTAGATAGGCATCGAAACATCAAATAAATCAGCATAACGCCTTGTAGGTAAAATCATCGCCTTCATATTCTTCCAACATTATTGTTGCTGCTGCTCAGAGATAATAGCCGGTCTTCTACTTTGCGGCAAGGCTACCCTGCAGCAAGTCGCTACACCCAACGTGTTGTCCACTACAAAAATATAATAATATATAATTAGGTATTTCGTTTATATTTAATTTGAAAACTATCACTTATGCAAAGCAAAATCACGAAGAAAAATATATCAATACAATACATTAATATTATGTTATTATTTTATGTTTGAATTAATCACAAAATATTACACATTTACACACATATTTGAAATCACAACTATTTATTTGTTTAAAAATACTCACACTTAATCCAGTTCCTTTCATTAGAAATTGAGAATTTTGCAACCACTATCATGCAAAGTAAATCCGAGTAGTCTCCATAATACTTATAATGGCCTATATTGGCAAGTGTTGGTAAAGTAATATTCCACAAATACTTAGATAACTATCACTAACAAATGCGTTCTACTAAAACGAGTACTCTGTTGACTGTTGAAGTGATAAATTTGCGTCTGTCTTTTTTTCATTCACCGTCAAATATTCATTTTCATAGCTGCTCCATACTGTCCACCCATACGAAGTAACGATACCATAAAGTTAGAAGAAGCAAGGATTTCATAGACATGCCATGAACGTTCCGTATCGTTCATAGTATGTCTATGAAATCCATAAAAGTATGAAGCGCTCGCCGACTCGCCGCGCCAGCCTACCTACTTCTATAGAAACATTGTATTCGGTCGGTTGACATTGCACAGACACATAGGCGTTTTACAAACAACACACAATCATAAGGTCTTAAGTGCAAACACTTCTATAATCAATTAGTATGAGAAATTCTGACTCCACTTCTGGAGATGTCTGTACATAAATATACATACCTATAACCAATAGGTCAAACCATGCATTTCTGACGACTGACGACCTCCGTGGCCTAACGGTCATCACGCCAGACGGCCACACCAGAGGTCCCGGGTTCGATCCCCGGTCGGGTCAAGATGGAAAATAATCATTTTCAGATTGACGTGGGTTTTGGATATTTATCTATACATATATGTAATAAAATATAGTATTGTTAAATTAGCATCCCGTAAAGTCTTGAACTTACTCAATCTGTGTGATTTGTCCGTAAATATTTATTATTATTATTTATATTATTTCGAGGCGGAAAAGGCAGGTCTCAGTCAATTTTTTAGTGGTTTTGACCAACCACAAGAACTTTTACTTTTTTTACAGCATTGGTAGGTTGGTTTCAAAACTCTTCTAAGCCAGGTAAAATATCGGTTACTTCGTGGAAGGGCTCGCGAGGTCTACTGTTCTCACAGAACCACTAGTATTATAAATGCAAAAGTGAGTTTGTTTGTTTGTTGGTTTGTTTGTTTGTTACCTCTTCACGCTTTATCTACTGAACCAATCTTCCTGAAACTTCGCATACACATAGCTGGAAGTACGGAGAAGGACATAGGATATCTTTCATCCCGGGAAAAAGCACTGTTCCCGTGGGAAATCACGCGGGCGAAGCCTCGGGCGAAAGCTAGTAAACGTTCATAATAGTGTGCTCCAAATTCAATTTTTTAACAGATTGTTCACAAATTCTATGGAACCAAAACACACCAAAAATGACAAACTTGACAAAAATGTTTCACAGAAGATATTGCCTGTCCTTCACCAACATAGGCAAAAACCATATCTGACATCCCGCTTCCTCAGCTGTCTAAGTCTCTAGGTATTTTTTTCTAGCTCTATGGGAAAACTTTAGAAGGCGTCGTTGATGTCGTCAATATCGAAAATTCTTTAATGAAATTTGCAGAACCTTCAAAGTCTAAAACGAATTATATTTAATCATAGTGTATTGTAAGTCTCAAAGCTACACACTACTAGCATTTCGGAACGACCACTGCTGAGAAGAAATGCCGAAAGAAACAAGATTACAGATCACGTCTTTATCCTTTACGGGGTAGACAGAGCCAAGAATCACGAAAAAGATTTGGAAGCGATTAAGAATTTTTTTTGAAATAAAGGATATCTATGGTAGGTTCAGATTATTCTTACGATCCATATATACACATTAAAATATCCCTAATATAATAAAAAATAACTATTCCTACCCAAAATCATCATTAGCGTCCCTAAGGAACCTAATAAATATTCAGTAGTTCCGTATATTGCCAAATAAACACCAACATTAATATAGCTCTATGGGCATGTACCATAAATGACCTTAATACAACTTAATTATTAAAGAACTACGGTGGAAAACCAACCTTAACGCAAACATAATAAGAAATATACTAAACGTAGAATAATTTTGTGTCTCTAACGTATCAGAAATGTAATAAAGGGAATTCTGAGCCATTTAGGACCTTATTCACTTGACATAAATACTAAATTCATATTAAGGGTTGCTATATAGATAGTGGGTATCGCTGAATGTTTTGCCGGTACATTTGGAAGTACTTAATTGGTACTTAGGTAAGGTTAAATGTCCTACATATAAACATATTTATTTTTATCATTATTACCAAGATATATTTAATGGTATTGGACTGCAAATTGGTATTAAAAAGTAATATTACTACATATAATCAAATAATGTGTCCGCTATTCAAAAGTTTTTAATTTATTTGCCGATTTTCACCAATGAAAAGGGTTAGTTACGAGAAAGATTTTGATGTACAAATTACGCGAGCAGATCTAGTTTTAAATTCATAAAGTTCTCAAACAATGGGAAAATATTACTGATAAACATCCAAAACTTGGGTACCCACTATTTACCATTTTGACTGAACTGTTGTTATTCAAAGCCGAACCAGAGCAGGACCTTTAAGTTCGAATGTAATATTTTTCCCTCTACACTACGATGTATGGAAATATCAATATCAGATAATAAAATAACAATTTCGCTCCTCAAAATCAACAAATTAACAAAACATACAACGGAAAATGAAATAATTGAAAAATATTCGCCACTATATTTTATCAACTGAAAAGATACGAAAAAAACACGCGTATAATTGAATAAAGCCTTTGACATTCAAAAACAATATTCAGTGAGCGTGCGTTGGTGCACGGCAGACAAAGGGGCGAATTTTATTCGACAATATAATTCGACAAAATAACTAATTTATGTAGCTCGTACCCGCGACTTCACCCGCGTGGAATCTACTATTGAATCTAATGATAGTCTACCTAGACAAGAAAAATAAAAGGTACACTTAAAATAATAATAGAAACTTTAGTGTATATTTTTGTTTTCTTTATCAGCGGTTTTAATTTCCACCAAAAAATTTAATACGTCGGACACATCATATTTATTTTTATAAAAAAAAACAGGGTCATAAAACTCCAAAGTAAAAAACTGAAGGAGATTTTTTTATATAATTGTATTTAAATCAAGAAATCTCACAATTACCTGGTTTACATTTGGGAATGATTCTGGGATAAATAAATTATTGCATGACTAGTTCATTTCAATTTCCAAAATAAAATATACGTGTAAACATTTCAACGAGCAAATAAAGCACGCTTCCGAGCCATCATTACGTTATCTGACGGCCGCCAGCTTCCTGCCATTGATAACAAACACTTCCTTGGAACATTATTCTTTAAAACTTTATTATTTTGATGTAGTAGAGTAGACACACATTATACAGAGCCAATAGATATTGGCGCGCTTTGTAAAATGGACTCGAATGCCGTGACAGTTAATTGAATTGTCTAGAAACTAGCTTCTTTTCAAATCTCAACGGGAAATAGGTACCCCATGGGTTTGATTCCCTTCTGCAATAGCAAAACTTGAAAAAATTTGCAATATTTACGGTCATGGAAAATTTATATTTCCGTGTTTATATTTCCACGTATTTACGGTAATATCACTGACGTATAAGTTTGGTTATTTTACAGCTGAAAAGACCATAGACATGAGTACCTATTTGTTTTGATATGAATTTCAACTTGATATCTTTATCATTCCTGAAAAATATTCTGGACAGACAGACAGGCAACAAAGTGATCCTATAAAGGGTTCCTTTTTACTTTTTGCGAAACAATCTAAAACAATCGTCTAGAAATGCATTGAATAATTCAAAAAAACATATTTAAAACACACGACACTAAACTTTTACTCGACAAGCCTTTGTCCTAAAGTCTGTAAATACACGTGTGAATAATTCAGCGAGCACGTTCGAACCGCCCGTGAATATTCAATCGCACTTAACTATTTTCGATCAGGTTCGGCGCAGTACATGCATTTCTTATTGGTCACCGTTAGTAGACATGTACAGTGCGACCACGACCTTTTCGCGCGTGGTAGAAAAGCGAACTAATGTCTAAGCTATTAATATTTCTTTTTAAACATAGGTGGCGCCCTCACTGATGCGCTAAAAGATCGTGGTCGCATTTGAAGGTTAACTATGGAAGCAAGGTTTGTTAAATGAATGTAAATAAAAGAACCTAAGTATACTGTGACCATCATCAGATTTGGCATAAACATTTTAAGTACCTATTTCTTTTTAGTTGCATATTTTTTGCAGAAATACATACATACATATAATCACGTCTTTATCCTTTACGGGGCAGACAGAGCTTCTTTCTGTATTAACTATATTTTTTGCAGATATACAGTAGGTATCATAAATCGAAATTTATTCCTAAAATCAATACAATTTACAAGTGGAACAGAATATGTAAAAAATGTTATTTTTAAATTATTTTCTAGATCAACTGACCTTTAGAATATCCGTTTATTTCAAGTCTCCGTTTACAATATTTTACATTTATCTCAGCCCACTTAAGTAAAAGCCATAAAATTATTCCCTACAAGCTGGTAACCCTACGTGCCCAGACCGTATGCTATCAGAATGACGCAAATATCCGCAGGCGAAAGCCTTGTCCGCCTTGTTCCCGTAATTCATGGTCACCCTATGTGTCGGGCGGTTTTACACGTTTTACACGTCCCTGTTTTTACTTCGAAATGAGATATTCACCTTTAACAGGGTTGAGTTTTGTTTTAAAGCTTTAAAAAGATGTTTTGGGCAAAAACGGAACCCTTATACGATCACGTTGTTGTCCGTCTTTCTGTCAAACTTTTTTTCTCATCATATCAAGTTGTAATTAATATCGAATACTCAGATCCACAGTGTATTTCAGCAAAAAAAGCCAAGTGCGAGTTGAACTCGTGTGGAGAGGATAACGTACAAAGCCAATTCTAGGTTATTCTGTATCTATATTTTGTATTTTTTTCAAAATTTTAGGCTCAGTAGTTTCGGAGATCAGGTTCCGTTTTTTTGTACGGAACCCTAAAAATTCAAAATAGGAAATGTAGAGGATGCCCAGCCCACTAGCCAACTGGCGGCGGCGGTCCGTTGCGAAGAACTTAGAGAAAGCCCAAACAAACGTTCCGACAACCCAGAACCGGCTGTCATGGCGCCGCAGAACGAGAGCCGACCATATAATGGGAAAAGGCTAGGACAAAGAAGAAGAAGACGGAACCCTCAAAATTAAAGAATAATGCTAAGCCCCGATATCTATACATCTATAAAAATATTTTGTCTGTACATTTAGTATTTTTGACTGAAATGGATAGAGGGACACTTAAAAAGAATAATAGAAAGCAAAAAATTTTTTTTGGAATTTCTTGTCTGTCTGTCTGTCTTTCTGTCTGTCTGTCTGTCTGTATGTATGATCACGCTAATCTCCGAAAGTACTGAACCGATTTGAATGAAACTTTTTTTGTTGTATAGCTATTAAGCCTGGGCAACATTTAGGCTATAATTGATTTTGAAAACTGGAACACCTGATGAAGAACCAAAACAGAACAGTTAAACTATAAGAAATATAGAAATGGTGCCTTAACAAAAGTCGTTCAACCTGATGAGCATTTCCTGCTGACGTATAAAAATTGAAGACCTGGAACATCTGATGAAGAACTGCAAGAGACCAACTACACTATAACATATATGGAAATGGCGCCTTAGTAAAAGTCGTTCAACCTTATGAGCATTTTCTGCTGACGTATAAAAATTGAAGATATGGAACATCTGATGAAAAGCTCCAAGAGACCAGCTACACTATAACATATATGGAAGCCTTAGCAAAACTTAATTAATCTGATGAACATTTTCTGTAGACGTATAAAAAATCGAAAATCCGAAACATCTGAAACAGTTTGGAACACAAAAAGATTTTTTATCTATTCGAAACTCACGCGGGCGAAGCCGCGGGCGACAGCTAGTCTACTATAAATAAGTAGTCCTAAAATAACACCATCTTATTCAATTTAAATGAACTAAACTTGGTTTGTCTGTACCTTTGAACACACCCGTGTCATTTGTGACCGACCCGAGACCAGAATCACTGAATACTCGATCACTCTTGACTATTTCCCGATACTGGTACATTTGTAAGGAGGCCTTGATTGAGGTAAATTGAATTTTGATGACAAAAGTGTTGTGCCTAACCTAAATATTTTGTTGGTACTTTTATTAAAGAAATTTTTATTTTGTTTTAATTTGCATGCAATATTCAAACTGATTTTGCAGTGAGATTTTGGCTTTTTGGCCAGCGGCTTCGCCTACGTGAAAGTAATTTTTGACCTCTTTCAATTTTGAAACTTCCACTCCTGAGGGGTACTTAGGTGTGGAATTTTTAAAAAGTTACTGTTGCTGATAAAATAATTTTTGATAAAGAAATGCGAACTAATTGACCGAGCGAGCGAAGCGAGCAGAGGGCTATAAATCAGGTTGGGGCGAAAACACATTGTATGTATGTATATTTGTTCCGCGATAACTCTCGAACCGTCGAATTAATAAAATTAAAATTATTATTAAAATTTCTATGATATTAAAAATACGTGTAGCAACTATCCATAGAATTTTTAAATTCGTTGCGCAACAAAATCGGTTCAGCCGTTTTTGAGATATATTTATTTTTATGAAAATTAATAATCGCGAGGTCTAAGTTCGCGGCGAACCACTAGTATTATAAATGCGAAAGTGAGTTTGTTTGTTACATTTTCAAGCTTAATTTACTGAACTAATTTTTCTGAAATTTCTCATATACAGAGTTAGAAGTACCTACTTCTAACTCTGTATATGAAATTTCAGTACCTACTGAGAAGAACATAGGGTACCTTTCATCCCGGTAAAAAGCACTGTTCCCGTAGGAAATACGCGGTCGAAGCCGCAGGCAAAAGCCTATAATAATTTCCAAACTAGGTAGGTACCTACCGATACAAAACCTCAGCAAAAACGTCCGATACATAGGGTGACCACAAATTACAAGAAACAAAGGTTTCGCCCGAGGCTATTTGCGCCATTACACTGATAGCGAGTCTGGCGGTCGTGGGCAAACCCTTCGAATGGAAACCTGTAGGGTGACAACGCGTTTCATAGACATAGGGAAAATATCGTTGAGAAAACTTACACGGTTAGTTTACTAGTATGTATACGGCTACCGCCATCTAGTGGCAGTAGCCGTAAAAGTCATGTCAGAAGGCGACTTGAATAAAATCTGACACCAGTGTTAGTAATAACACACTCGATAAAAAAGAAGACCATTTATTATTTAGAGACTTTTTTTATTATAAAGTTTGAGTGCAATTGACCTAAAACATGCAAACATCATGGTTTCCAAGCTCAAAGCCTATATTCGAAATAATGTCATACTAATACAAGCTTAAGCCTTGTCTAATCAAGTAAGCAGTAGTCTTGAACAAGTGATTGAAACCTAATTTCCTTATCACCAACTTCGATTAAGGATTTATGATTTTCTGACACTCTCTCATCCGAGCGCTTTCCCGGTTGCATCCTCAGCGTACGCACCGGAGCCCAGAGTCCGTTTTCCTACATTTTCTTCTCCACTTCGCACGGTCTCAAAGACGAACGCCCTAACCCAAAAACTCCATGTTTTAGTAATCTAAATTATTTATTTATTTTTTTAGTTCAAAATTTATTTCGTTTTTTTTTAGTTCGTAAAATTGGTTGTTGAAATAAAATCTACATTTAATACAATAAATATGAGAAGTTTTAAATGTTAACTTGACTGACTTAACTTACTTAATTTTGGGATTTTGGTATACACTGTCTAGCGAAACCAAACAACAAAATTGTATAAAAAAAAAATATTTGGTCTCACAATATATATGGTCACTCTAGTCCGTCAGTCACTTTTATCAGACAGCCGTCGGCTATTCCGCACATACACGATGAGTAATACTGTAAAAACTGCCTATGTTAACTATATTTCCTATTTATTCATGTGTATTTTCTTATTCGCAAAACATTTTTGAAGCCATTTCCTAGAATCGTTGGGAAAAATTCTTAGATGGCTCTTGTTCTTTATTATATACAATGATCTATATTATATAATTAGTCAATATACATAAAAAAATTCGTGATAAAAATACAGAATAGTCCATCACCAAATAAACTATACAAAACAACAAAAATCAATTGCCCCTTAGGGTATCTGGTGCAAAGGTGCTCAGTACGCTTGCGGCATTGCCACGCTGGATGGCGATGGCCATCCTTTGCATCAGATACGACCCGGAGCGGGAGTCACCGTTCTTGTCGGCTATACGGTGTCCTAATTCGCCGACTAACCGTTTAGCTTCTAGTCTCTAGCATCCCATGGTCTCCACGGCAATAAAGACAAAAGTATATCGTGCCTCTAACTTAATCCGCGTACTTAAGCCGTTTTTTCGTCGCTGCGTCTTCAGTGGCTGCCGCCGCACCGCTGACGGTGCGACCTAGGTGACTAGCCGCTATGATGTGACTACAGTGTAATTTATTAAATCATTTTTGAGTTTTGTTACCTAAAATAAAAAGAGAAAACGATAACCTTATTTGATCACTTTTTTTAACCCCCTATCCAGTGATATTTTAATCTATTCCATACAGCTTTCTTATAGTAGATGCACCCATAACATGAATAAACTTATTCAAAGCATAGTGTAAAACTTGTTGTTCTTAAGCGAAATGTTTTTTTTTTCAGCTATGTTAATGTAAGACATCCATTCCAAACTACAGCGTTCTTGTAATAATCAGTGTACCCTTTTAGCATATCATCAATAAACTTATAAAAAGATAGTGTTAAACGTCTTGTGTAACCGAATGTTTTTATTTTAAGCTATGTTAATGTAAAACAGTTTACAACCGCTCGAGTCCGCCTGGGCGGGCGGCCGCTTAGGGCGGCAGACTTCATAAATATTTACACCAGACAAGACTTGCATGGCAAGCAGACAAAAATGGCGACCAGAAAAATGCAATGGTCTTAAAAGTATTTTTTCTTAATGCGATGATAATTGAGGTGAAAAAATACTTCGACCCTCAAATTCGTTTTGATATATATCTATGGAATTTAAAATCATTGAGGCATATACTTGGGTGTTTTGATACTTATGACAAAATCATTATACCTATCCTTATGTGTTATTCCCGGTGTTTTTCTACTCGTATACCAAATTTCATCGAAATCCGTCCAGTAGATTTTGCGTGATTGAGTAACAAACATCCTCACAAATTCACAAACTCACAGACGCAAACTTTCGCATTTATATTATTAGTAGGATTAGGAACTCACTGTATTGACAGTTGCCCAATAAATATAAATAATAAATAGTAACAAGTAGTTGTAGATGAGTTAAAATAAAAATAATGTCGTTTTTATTCACTAGAAACTACATTAAAATCGCTTTTCTCGTAAGTTATAATCTTTAACAATTTAATCACATGTCCACTAACTTCTTCGAAACTAGGTTATGAATTTGGATGCGGTTTTTGCAATCATTTAGATAATTTAATGCAGGTAGATTACAGATACAATATACAAACCCGAATGCGTTTTAAGTATACTAAGATAAAAAACAGTGCAATAAAAAATAGTTTAAAAAACCCTTAGCACGTCTGGGCGGCAGACTTTATAAATATTTATCTGAGAACAATGCTTGCAACAAAGGCACAAATATATGTAAATCGAAATGTTTGAAATGCGTTTTCGTTTCACATTTATTCCGTTTTTCTTATTTATCGAATTTCCCCAGTATATATAACATTCGGATATTTCCACGTTTATATATGTTTACAGTTTCCACATCCAGCCTTGTATAAAGTTTTCAAAAACCTGACCCAGTTCAAAAAATCCGTGAAAAGAAACGTTGCATTTAAAATATTCATTCCGCAGTAGATACCTGAAATTGTAAGTGCCCTCATTGACTGAAACATGTTTTAATGAACTGATATTTTGTGAATATTGAATAGTAAATATCTTTTTAAGTAAAATGAGTAAATAAAAAATTTTAAAATTTGATAATAAAAAAATTTAGGAAAACCCAGAACAAAATATACAACTTATTTTAAATGATACAAGTTGTTAATTTACTTATTTGTTTTTCAATATAAAAACTACCAGCGCACTCGTGAAAGGATTTTATGAATGCATTTAGGTATTGCTGATTTATTTAATCCACTGAAAAACAATATCCGAAACTATTAATAGTTTATTTCGTATATAAGAAGAAAAGACAAATAAGCATCGAGATATTATGTTAGTTGTATTTCGATGCAAATAAGCAATCAACGCAAAAAGTATCAAAAAAGGCGGTATATTAAAGTATTTATGCTTGTTAAACAAAGAGTTGTATTTCGATGCAAATAAGCAATCAACGCAAAAAGTATCAAAAAAGGCGGTATATTAAAGTATTTATGCTCGTTAAACAAAGCCGCGCTTAGACACATTAAATAAGACCTCATATTCTCAGCTAAAATTTATGATAAA
>CM031591.1:6166944-6276486 GCA_018467065.1 Ephestia elutella | reverse complement strand
AAATTCGTTGCGCAACAAAATCGGTTCAGCCGTTTTTGAGATATATTTATTTTTATGAAAATTAATAATCGCGAGGTCTAAGTTCGCGGCGAACCACTAGTATTATAAATGCGAAAGTGAGTTTGTTTGTTTATTTATTTGTTTGTTTCACAGCTTAATTTACTGAACCAATTTTTCTGAAATTTCGTCATATACAAGAGTTAGAAGTAGGTACTGAGAAGAACATAGGGTACCTTTCATCCCGGTAAAAAGCACTGTTCCCCGTGGGAAATACGTTGGTCGAAGCCGCAGGCAAAAAAAGCTAGTGCCTATAATAATTTCCAAATCTAGGCAGGTATAGGCCTACCGATACAAAACCTCAGCAAAAAAACGTCCGATACATAGGGTGACCACAAATTACAAGAAACAAAAAGGTTTCGCCCGAGGCTATTTGCGCCATTACACTGATAGCTAGTCTGGCGGTCGTGGGCAAACCCTTCGAATGGAAACCTGTAGGGTGACAACGCGTTTCATAGACATAGGAAAATATCGTGAGAAAACTTACACGGTTAGTTTACTAGTATGTATACGGCTACTGCCACTAGATGGCGGTAGTCCTAAAAGTCATGTCAGAAGGCGACTTGAATAAAATCTGACACCAGTGTTAGTAATAACACACTCGATAAAAAGAAGACCATTTATTATTTAGAGACTTTTTTTATTATAAAGTTTGAGTGCAATTGACCTAAAACATGCAAACATCATGGTTTCCAAGCTCAAAGCCTATATTCGAAATAATGTCATACTAATACAAGCTTAAGCCTTGTCTAATCAAGTAAGCAGTAGTCTTGAACAAGTGATTGAAACCTAATTTCCTTATCACCAACTTCGATTAAGGATTTATGATTTTCTGACACTCTCTCATCCGAGCGCTTTCCCGGTTGCATCCTCAGCGTACGCACCGGAGCCCAGAGTCCGTTTTCCTACATTTTCTTCTCCACTTCGCACGGTCTCAAAGACGAACGCCCTAACCCAAAAACTCCATGTTTTAGTAATCTAAATTATTTATTTATTTTTTTAGTTCAAAATTTGTTTAGTTTTTTTTTTAGTTCGTAAAATTGGTTGTTGAAATAAAATCTACATTTAATACAATAAATATGAGAAGTTTTAAATGTTAACTTGACTGACTTAACTTACTTAATTTTGGGATTTTGGTATACACTGTCTAGCGAAACCAAACAACAAAATTGTATAAAAAAAATATATTTGGTCTCACAATATATATGGTCACTCTAGTCCGTCAGTCACTTTTATCAGACAGCCGTCGGCTATTCCGCACATACACGATGAGTAATATTGTAAAAACTGCCTATGTTAACTATATTTCCTATTTATTCATGTGTATTTTCTTATTCGCAAAACATTTTTGAAGCCATTTCCTAGAATCGTTGGGAAAAATTCTTAGATGGCTCTTGTTCTTTATTATATACAATGATCTGTATTATATAATTAGTCAATATACATAAAAAAATTCGTGATAAAAATACAGAATAGTCAATCACCAAATAAACTATACAAAACAACAAAAATCAATTGCCCCTTAGGGTATCTGGTGCAAAGGTGCTCAGTACGCTTGCGGCATTGCCACGCTGGATGGCGATAGCCATCCTTTGCATCAGATACGACCCGGAGCGGGAGTCACCGTTCTTGTCGGCTATACGGTGTCCTAATTCGCCGACTAACCGTTTAGCTTCTAGTCTCTAGCAGCCCATGGTCTCCACGGCAATAAAGACAAAAGTATATGGTGCCTGTAAATCCGCGTACTTAAGCCGTTTTTTCGTCGCTGCGTCTTCAGCGGCTGCCGCCGCAACGCTGACGGTGCGACCTAGGTGACTATTATAGCCGCTATGATGTGACTACAGTGTAATTTATTAAATCATTTTTGAGTTTAGTTACCTAAAATAAAAAGAGAAAACGATAACCTTATTTGATCACTTTTTTTAACCCCCTATCCAGTGATATTTTAATCTATTCCATACAGCTTTCTTATAGTAGATGCACCCATAACATGAATAAACTTATTCAAAGCATAGTGTAAAACTTGTTGTTCTTAAGCGAAATGTTTTTTTTTTCAGCTATGTTAATGTAAGACATCCATTCCAAACTACAGCGTTCTTGTAATAATCAGTGTACCCTTTTAGCATATCATCAATAAACTTATAAAAAGATAGTGTTAAACGTCTTGTGTAACCGAATGTTTTTATTTTAAGCTATGTTAATGTAAAACAGTTTACAACCGCTCGAGTCCGCCTGGGCGGGCGGCCGCTTAGGGCGGCAGACTTCATAAATATTTACACCAGACAAGACTTGCATGGCAAGCAGACAAAAATGGCGACCAGAAAAATGCAATGGTCTTAAAAGTATTTTTTCTTAATGCGATGATAATTGAGGTGAAAAAATACTTCGACCCTCAAATTCGTTTTGATATATATCTATGGAATTTAAAATCATTGAGGCATATACTTGGGTGTTTTGATACTTATGACAAAATCATTATACCTATGTATAGATTTCTTTATTTATTTAAAACTATCCACGCCCTGGGGCTTCGCTCCCGTGGGAATTCCGGGATAAAAGGTACCTTGTGCTATTCCCGGTATTTTTCTACTCGTATACCAAATTTCATCGAAATCCGTCCAGTAGATTTTGTGTGATTAAGTAACAAACATCCTCACAAATTCACAAACTCACAGACGCAAACTTTCGCATATATATTATTAGTAGGATTAGGAACTCACTGTACTGACAGTTGCCCAATAAATAAAAATAATAAATAGTAACAAGTAGTTGTAGATGAGTTAAAATAAAAATAATGTCATTTTTTATTTACTAGAAACTACATTAAAATCGTTTTCCTCGTAAATATGTAATCTTTAAAATATATCAACATGTCAACTAACTCCTTCGAAACTATAGGTTATGAATTTGGATGCGGTTTTTGCAATCATTTAGTTAGATAATTAAATGCAGCTATATTACAGATACAATATACAAACCCGAATGCGTTTTAAGTATACTAAGATATCTGCAATATACAAGCTAATCATTAAAAATAAAAAACACGACTGACAAGTTTTTACTCAAAAAATACATGCAAACATATAAGATATATACATTTTTGAAATCGCCTTTTAAAGCCCTTCAATTTGATACCCCACTCGATAAGATTGATCAAATTTAATTTTTTTGGTCTGCTATTTATCGCGTATATAATCCGCCATTTTGTTTTTATTATGACGTCATATAGGTTATGTCGGAGGAATGCAAGGAATCTAAAAATACCTCTCACACCAAAATCTGTTAAGCCGTTCAGGACTTATGGGGGAATAAAGAAACTTACTTACATACATACATGAACCCTGAAAACATAACACTCCTTTTTTGGTCAGTCGTGTAAAAACAGTTTAAAAACTTAGCTCGTCTAGGCGGCAGACTTTATAAATATTTATCTGAGAACAATGCTTGCAACAAGGCACAAATATATTTAAATCGAAATCTTTGAAATGCGTTTTCGTTTCACAGTTTATTCTTTTTTTTATTTATTTAGATTTCCACAGTATAAAATTCGGATATTTCCACGTTTGTATATTTTTACAGTTTCCACATCCAGCCTTGTATAAAGTTTTCAAAAACCTGACCCAGTTCAAAAAATCCGTGAAAAGAAACGTTGCATTTAAAATATTCATTCCGCAGTAGATACCTGAAATTGTGAGTGGCCTCATTGACTGAAACATGTTTTAATGAACTGATATTTTGTGAATATTGAATAATAAATATATTTTTAAGACAAAATTTTTTAAAGTTTAAAGACTGGTTTTTAAACTTTAAAATTTGATAAAAAATATAGGACAACCCTGAACAAAATATACAACTTATTTTAAATGATACAAGTTGTTAATTTACTTATTTGTTTTTCAATATAAAAACTACCAGCGCACTCGTGAAAGGATTTTATGAATGCATTTAGGTATTGCTGATTTATTTAATCCACTGAAAAACAATATCCGAAACTATTAATAGTTTATTTCGTATATAAGAAGAAAAGACAAATAAGCATCGAGATATTATGTTAGTTGTATTTCGATGCAAATAAGCAATCAATGCAAAAAGTATCAAAAAAGGCGGTATATTAAAGTATTTATGCTTGTTAAACAAAGAGTTGTATTTCGATGCAAATAAGCAATCAACGCAAAAAGTATCAAAAAAGGCGGTATATTAAAGTATTTATGCTTGTTAAACAAAGAGTTGTATTTCGATGCAAATAAGCAATCAATGCAAAAAGTATCAAAAAAGGCGGTATATTAAAGTACTAAAGTAGGTACTTTCATATAGAAATAAGATATGGTGAAAAAATTCCATGCGAGCAGGACTTGAACCGGCGACCAGGTCTTTATACGACCTTGCTCTTCCAACTGAGCTATCGCATTTCAATCCTGCACATCGAAAATCTTCACCATATCCAATTTCTATTGAAACGCATTAGGCATGCGTCACCTAACACCAATACCCACTATACGAGTAAGGTATTTGATTTAACCCATATTCGATGAAGTTGAAAATCAATTAAAGTGTAGGAAGCCATCAATATTATCAGTTGGAAGAGCAAGGTCGTATAAAGACCTGGTCGCGGGTTCAAGTCCTGCTCGCATGGAATTTTTTCACCATATCTTATTTCTATATGAAAGTACTTTAGTACTAATATTGCATCTGAGATGCTCAAAAATCCAAAAAAATAAATATTAAAGTATTTATGCTTGTTAAACAAAGAGTTGTATTTCTATGCAAATAAGCAATCAACGCAAAAAGTATCAAAAAAGGCGGTATATTAAAGTATTTATGCTTGTTAAACAAAGCCGCGCTTAGACATTAAATAAGATCTCATATTCTCAGCTAAAATTTATGATAAAACAGCTCTATTATTCTTAAACGCATTTAGGATAATTTCTCAGGCTGATATGATTAATCTTCATGATCCATCACCAGACAATAGATAGATGAGACAAATTGGGCCATCAGACGACGTAAATTATTCAGAGATATTGCTATGCCGCTTAAGTGTATGGTAATTTTGTTTGCATATCAGCATGTTAATATTGGAGCTTAGACCTAAGTTTAGTTTTAAAGGGAGATATTAGGAGCACCAATAAGAGGAGAGCATGTACGAGTATGAAGAGAGTGATCAGTGTAGAGGAAGCAAGAGAGTTGTAAAGATAGTAGCAAGTGGAAATCGCTAGTCTCTGCCTACCCCCACGGGAAATAATATGTATGTATGTAGACCTAAGTTTGGCTCTCTCTCTTCATCTCTCTCGGTTGCATTCCAGGCTCTGCTTTCCTATTTGTTCTTTTCCACTAGAGTCTTCGCCTTCCATAGTCATGAGACCATTGGCACGCATATCCTCCTTGATGATATCAAGCCAGCTCTTCTTGGGTTTGCCCCTTCTGCCAGAACCGAGCGGTGGTGGCGGCATAGCCTGACATTTGTTCCGTATGTGGCTTACGTAAGCCGTGGCCATACCAGCGTAGGCGGCACTCTTAGGATTTGTGATATCACGGATATGATAACTGCCGAGAATGCTTAGATCTAAGTTTGTATCTATAGCAATATAGATCAAAACGAGTTGGTTCGTGATTTGGGCTTAGTCTATTCAGGTTACTAGTTGTATCCCGTTTCTTCTCAGCAGTGGTCGTTCCAAAATTCTAGTAGTTTGTAGCTTTGAGATTTACCATACAATATGATTACATATTGTGGTTAGTTTTTAACGTTAAGAAATGCCTGTAAAGTCCAAGTTTCAACAAAGTATTTTGACTTTTGACTTTGCCCCGGTGACTCCACACCCGTGGGGGATTCGGTAAAAAAAGTAATATTTTAGATTATATTCTAAACGTATACCAAATTTCATCAAAAAGCCGTTCCACTGTTGAAGCGTGATTGATAAAAAAAACACACTTATACCATATCTTTAGTAGGGTATAATTCTGTAAACTTGAATAAGTACTTTTCAAAACAAATGAATGAAGAACAAAAAGTAAACTCAAGATCGTATAGTAAAAGCTAGTAACTATGTACTACTTACTACTTATGTACTACTTTCTCGTAAAAGAAGTCGGTTGATTAGGAAAACTTGGATAATATTCCAAGAAATTTACACAAGGATTTTTATTAACTATCCTTAAATATTCCTAGAGGTTCGACAGAAAGTCGGTATTAAAACAGACTTCGTTAGCACTGTATTGTGATTCCGAGTCCTCTAGTGTTGTTGCGATATTGATAGTCTATCGATAGTATCGCGATACTATCATGACCGTGAAACTATCGTGACCTTGAAAGTATCGGCGACCTTTGGCCTTACTTTCGATAGAATCGATAGTGAAAATTAGGCGAAGATGATACTATCGATTGTATCGACATAAATCAATAGTATCGAAACGCGATTTTATCGAGACACTTCAATAGCACCGCCTAATTTTCAGTGTGTATAGTATGGCAATAGTATAGATATAACTATCTATAGTAAAAATAAGCGATACTGTTGAATAGTGTCTATATTTATCAATAGTATTTTTCAATAACACAGAAATGCTATTGTATCGATACTATCGCGACAATTCAATAGAGTCGCCTAATTTTGACTATCGATTTTATTGTCAAGGGTCGACATTATCGATAGATCTATCGTGGCTGATTATAAATGTCAACTATCGATAGCAAACTATCTGGCTATATTAACAACACTAGTCCTCCCTCGTTTGTAGTAATGGCGGGATTTCCTTCCTTTGCATCCCTGAATTCTAGATTTTTAGCTACGGTTGAACACTAGACTGTTTCTGAGCTAGAAAAACAGTACCTAGAATAATTTATCTCAATCCTCTACTGAAATATCTATCACGCTCAGGCGAGTTTTTGTAATAAGCAAAGGATGATTTTTATAGACATAAATGCTGGTATAAAACCAGAAAATACAATATATAATAGGTTTTTACTTTAAAGTAAAGCAATGTATTTTTTATAGACAGAATATTATTATTGCTGATTGACTTAATTAAATCATTATTTTAGAAGAGCAGCAAATTTTGCGTGATTGAGTAATAAACATAGTCACAAACTCTCGTCGAAACTCTCTCATTTATAATAGTAGTAAAGTATTAAGGTATATGTACAGTTTCGTTTTTTACCCGTAGCAAAACCGAATGATACCACCAGTAGTGCCATAGAGAACTGCTATTCCTTTATTTTGATAAATTAAATATTGATGATAAATCTTCTTCAGTCAGACAATAGCCTTATCAACTACTTGTTTGGCAAGTATAACAACGTGCTCCTGGTTGAATCAGTTCGTTAGCGCCCTTTGTGTCTCTGGCGGCAATTTTGCGGATTCTGTGGGCTTACATCCAGACTGTTGACGAGACGAATACAGGTATGTCAGGGTACCTCATGGATTTCTGCTTCATGTATTCTAATACTAATATACTAATCCATACTAATATTATAAACTAGCCTATGCCCGCGATTTCGTCCGCGCGTAATTTACTATTGTTTATATCTCCGGTTCTAAGCGGCGTATCAAGATGTAACCTACGCCAGATTTTAAGTTAGACCTTCCACAATACAACAGTGAAAACCGCATCAAATTTCGTATAGAAGTTTTTGTGTGATGCGCGTACAAACATAAAGACAGACAGAAAAAAAAAAATTGTCTGTCTTTTTTTGTGCAAAATCGTTTTGGCTTCTGCCAATAGAAATTGACCCTATAAATACCCCTCATATCTCCTATGTACATTGTACAGACACAGACCAGTAACAGTTTTATTATATGTATAGATTGATTGATGTTAAAGTTTGGATGTAAGTTTATGAGGATGTTTGTTACTCAATCACGCAAAATCTTACGGATTTCGATGAAATTTGGTACACGGGTAGAAAATAACGGGAATAGCATATAGGATACTTTTTATCCCGAAATTCCCATTGGAGCGAAGCCCCGGGGCGCAGCTAGTGTTTGTATATGTCAAAGTCTACCTTTTATGCAGAAATTTTACCGTCATCGTAATTTGAATGAAACGTGGTGCGAATAAGAGGTCCAGTTAAAATTTTACCAAAACTAAACTTAAAAAAATTTGAGTTAAAAATTTTAGGTCGATAAAATAACTTTTGTCCTTAGCTTCGTCCGCGTTATATTTTTTCGTCCATTTCAATCCCTTAGAGGAATTTCCAAAATTATTTTTTGGAAATTTCTATCTCACTTATGCTATACTCAGTTGTTGCTCGCGGCTAATAAGTGATTAAGTGATTAATTAAGTGATTGGCTTAAGGAAAAAACTTCTACTCTGTATCAGAATTATTTGCGAAATGTTGACATTAATTAGAATTTTAAAAACTTTACATGTATTAAATCATTGTAAATTGTATTGTATTAAATTGATAATTATTATTTAAAATTTGCATGCTAATTATAGTTAGATAGGTATAAGGACAATCAATCTGTAACACTTTTATAACCCTATTTATTGCAAATAAATGGATCGATTTTGATTCGAATTGCTTCGCCCGCGTGAGTTGCCTTAGATGAAAAATCTTTTTGTGTTCCAAACTGTAGTAACCTAAACTCCAGTACTCAAAATTTCAGCTATTTGAAGTTATCCCGTGTCCCGCGGAAATATATTAGGTACTCGTAGTATAGTCGCGGTGTTAAAATGAATTAAAAGTGATATTTCATTCAACAAACGATCTTTATCTGCTCGTTAACTACAATTTCCCGTATACCACAACTCCCATCCCAAGTCCCTCTTTTATCCTATCCCGTGTCCTGTCTATTTATACGTCAGTATAAAATGCTCATCAGGTTGAACGACTTTTGCTTAGGCCCCATTTCCATTTTTTGGCAGAGTAGCTGGTCTCTTGGAGTTCTTCATCAGATGTTCCATAAATCTTAAATTTTTATACGTCAGCAGAAAATGCTCATCAGGTTAAACGACTTTTGCTAAGGCGCCATTTCCATATATGTAATAGTGTAGCTGGTCCCTTGGAATTCTTCATCAGATGATCCTTGGATCTTCGATTTTTTATACGTCAACAGAAAAATTGCTCGTCAGACTGGATAAACTTTTCCAAAGGTACCATTTCCATATTTCTTAGTTTAGCTGTTCTTCATCTGGTGATCCAGTTTTCAAAATCAATTATAGCCTATATGTTGCCCATGCTTATAATAGCTTATACAACAAAAAAAGTTTCATTCAAATCCGTCCAGTAGTTATTGCGTGAAACGCGTACATACGGACGGAAAGACAGATAGACAAAAATTCCAAAAAAATGTTTTTGCTTTCTGTTATTCTTTTTAAGTGTCCCTCTATCCATTTCAGTCAAAAATACTAAATGTACTGTACAGACAAAACATCTTTCTTTACTGTTTTATTATTATACTCACGACCCCTTTATGCTGTTAAAAATCTTAATAGCGCGAAGTAGAAATCACCAAAATGGCGCAGCGCCATCTATTGGAAACATTGAGAAACAATTTCAGCTTACATTTCTAATTTTATCAACGCCATCTATTAGATATTTTTCTTGGTACAATCAGTAGATGACCGGAAATATATTTATGTAAATGAATTTATTCGTTTCTTTTCAAAATTAAAAAAAAAGTAAGAAAATAATTCTAGAAAACAAATAAAAAAACGAAATCAGAAAATTATTGTTTGTGGCAGGATTCGATCCAGCTACTAAGAGTTAGTTTTTTGAAATATTTATTTACTGAAATATTTATTTACTAAAATATTTACAAATATATAGAATTCTAAAAAACTAATACAAAATAAAAAAAAAAATAAGTAAAAAGAAGTCATGTCTCGATTCGAACCCTCTACTTTAAAAAAAATATTCCGTGACCTTCACTGATAAGCCAACATGCATTGCTAGCAGGCGGCGAAATTTCAAATGGGATTTTGTCTATAGGTACGCACCATCCCTTTTTTGGACTGTAAGGGTTGAACAGAAATTGTGAACAACCCTTTCTTATGTGGGCAGTATATAGTATAATGGAAGACATCTGGACCAAATTTCACGTTTATAGCTTTTATAGTTTCGGTTTTGTGTTGATAAATTAGTTTACCTCCCCTTTTTTACCCCTTTAGAGGTTGAATTTTAAAAAACGCTGAAACACGCCATTGTTTATTTTTGTTGAGAAGCATTCTTGCCAAGTTTCAAGTAAATCAGTGAAGATTTTTTTTTTTTATACAAACTTTGCCCTTTATTTTAACCCCCTTAGGGGTCGAATTTTGAAAAATCCTTTCTTATCTGAGCACTACGTATTAACATAAAACTTCTGTCCAAATTTCAAGTTTATAGCTCTTATGGTTTAGGCTGGGCGTTGATTTACCAATCACCCTTGTTCTTCACTATCACTATCACTACATAGTATAAAACAAAGTCGCTTTCTCTGTCCCTATGTCCCTTTATCTTTGAAACTACGCAACGGATTTTCATGCGGTTTTCACTAATAGATAGAGTGATTCTTGAGGAAGGTTTTAATGTATAATTTGTGTAGGTTTTGTGTATATTAGTTGAAATATGACGATAATTGTTAAGGAAGTCGGAAAAAAATTTGCCGCCCGGCAGCTTTCATCGAAAACGCTGTCCAATCCCTTAGAGATGTAACAAAACAATGTATGGAGGAATTGTGTATCTTTAATAGACCTACAAAAAAGGCCGCGATAGCATATATCTAGCTTTTATACTTCAGCCACAATAACTACTTTTATGTTTTAAAAATAATTAAAATCGTTAGATGTTTTTTAACTGGTGATATTAACCACAATTTATTAATCCTTATCAAATTAAACAAGTCTATCGTCACAAGTACTTCTTCATATACTTAATATTTTGCTTTTTTTACTGCATGTAATTTGGATCAATAGTTTACGAAATACTACGAGTTATTTTAAAAAACGGTAATCCGCTACTGCCCCGAAATCACCTATGCTAGCGCTAGCTAGCAAGGAGGCGCAAGGCAGTAGTAATCTCTGAGCGGGCCGGGCGCGTTTTGAGTATATGTATTTTAATAGGAGGTAATGACGTAAATATCATACAAAAACCGGCCAAGTACGAGTCAAACTTCCGTACACGCAAAGCATCTCACATTATAAGCTATCACTAAAAGACCTACTAATTTCAAAAACCAACTTAACTTTGCAGCCTGATCCTTTAAGATCATACTGAATTCAGCGCAAAAATAAGTTTGTAACATTTTTTTTAGACTTCCAACAACATATTTACAATTTTGACGACCTCCGTGGCCCAACGGTCATCACGCCGGACTGCCACACCGGTCTGCAACTTCGGTCGGGTCAAGATGGAAATGACTTTTTCACATTATAAGCTATCACTAAAAGACCTACTACTTCCCTTCAAAACAAACTTAACTTTGCAGTTCGATCCCTAAGACTCATACTGAATTCAGCGCAAAAATAAGTTTGTAACATTTTTTTAGACTTCCAACAACATATTTACAATTTTGACGACCTCCGTGGCCCAACGGTCATCACGCCGGACTGCCACACCGGAGGTCCCGGGTTCAATCCCCGGTCGGGTCAAGATGGAAAATGATCTTTTCACATTATAAGCTATCACTAAAAGACCTACTAATTTCAAAAACCAACTTAACTTTGCAGTTCGATCCCTAAGACTCATACTGAATTCAGCGCAAAAATAAGTTTGTAACATTTTTTTAGACTTCCAACAACATATTTACGAATTTTGACGACTCCGTGGCCCAACGGTCATCACGCCGGACTGCCACACCGGAGGTCCCGGGTTCGATCCCCGGTCGGGTCAAGATGGAAAATGATCTTTTTCAGATTGACCCGGGTCTTGGATGTTTATCTATATATGTATTTGTTATAAAATATAGTATCGTTGAGTTAGTATCCCATAACACAAGTCTCGAACTTACTTTGGGGCTAACTCAATTTGTGTGATTTGTCCGTATATATATAATAATAATATAATAATAATAATAATTTATTTTCTGGCAACCAGGCCCATTTTGTTAGTAACATATTACTTAATAAAACTATGTTAGTAAGAGATTGTATTTGTATTTTTTGAATTTTAACAGAGGAGACCGTCAGCTATCTACCTCGTTCAACTAGCATTTACAAAGTGCTCCAGTGAGAATCGGCTTTAACTTTTACCAGAGGAGACCGTCAGCTATCTACCCCTGTCTAACTAGCACTCCCATAAAGTGCTCCCAGTGAGAATCGGCTTTGTTTGCTAATATATTTATTTATTTAATTTTCTGATTTATTTCTGTATAAGTAGTGTTAATACGGTTGGTACACGACTTTGCGCGTTCGGTCTAAGCGGGGCGCGGCGCGGGAGTCTAAGCGGCGGCGGGTGGAGCTTATCTACAGCACGCCACGTACTCTCAGTAGCGGATATTAATTCTGTGGTAGCGATTAGCGGAGCGGTTTAGGTGGACGTATTCATGATCCCTTTTTGTTTTGAAAGTAGCACGAAATAAATAATAATATATACCTTCGCGGCGAATTTCGTAATTTATACCAAGATTACAGGAAACATCCGAATAAGTTTTATGACACTAGAATGAGTGTGGAAACGTTTGACTACATTCTACAGCACAAGGGCGGATACAGGATTTTTTCTAGGGAGGGCACAAGGACAGAGGCGGATCTACTGCGTATGTTGGGAGGCGGTGCAACAAATCGACGTCCGCCCTGATACTGTTGCCGCCCGCCTGCCGGGTCTCACTACGCCACTGCAGAAGGAGCAGATGGGCAAAATCAATCAAAGCAAATAAACCAGTGGCGTTGTCAAAGATCTTTCGACTTCTGGTGTTACGCCGCTCGCCGCTCCGCGCGCCGCTGTCACTCGGAGCGTGCTGGAAAGTCGTGAACCGGCTGTTCTACCTTGCTTTTTGCCAATTTTCATAATTTTGATTGCTGCCTGAAATTGCAATATATGCGAAAATTTGCAATATTTACGGTAATATCTCTTGATCGCGTTGACGTATAATTTTAATTATTTTTTGCTGAAAGATACCGTGGATCTGGGATTATTCGTTATTAATTTCAACTTGATACCTTTAAGCGTTCATGAGAAAAAAAAGTTTGGCCGACAGACGGACAACAAAGTGATCTTATAAGAGTTCCGTTTTTGCCTTTTGAGGTACGGAACCCTAAAAAACAAATATTGTCCACCCGAGCGAAGCCGGGGCGGGCCGCTAGTTTATATATATAGATAGATAAAAAACCTCTTTACAAAATTTCTACGTTCAGCGGTTTCCTATTTGAACTGATATACCAATCAGTCAGTTATACTACAAACAGTATATGATTTGTACTGTTACAACTTTTTAGTTAGGCTTATCAGAATGTAACGAATAACTGCTTCAATACATAACTGAAGCAAACAGAACCAAATCCAAAAATCCACATCGGAATATGTAAACATCACCTAGATTAATGAATAAAATGAAAATGGCAAAATTAATATTCATCCCAAATCCCGGCGCCTAACTTTATGCTAACCTAATTCCTAATTACATTTCTTTTTCTTCTTTAAAAAACATTTGTTAAAGTCTCATTCATAGTATTCTAAGGTTGAAGGTATAGAGTTATATAAAAACTGTGTTAATTTTATTTGATTTCACTTATTTAGAATCAGTGAAGTGGACCGGAATAGCTATACCTGCATAGATATAAGGTAAAAAAATTATGTCTATTACTTGTTGCTTGACGAGCACAGTCAACAAGTAATGAATAAATTTACACATCGAGTGCTGGCAGCCAGCAGTAGTATTTTTTTATTTATTTAAGTTCTTTACAAAAAACATGTAAATGGCGCACTTAAAACCGGAGGCTTTTTATACCAGTCAACCAGAGAGGTGATGCAGAGAGAAAAGATATCATTTTGGCAGTAGCATGTATGCGCGATTTTCCACCGTTGCAAAATGTAACGGTGACTTTATATACTTATATGTTAATAGTCAGGAAATACACTTTTCTTTTATTCAACTTATAGTAACGCTTTTTCTTTTATTCAACTTATAGTAACACTTTTCTTTTATTCAACTTATAGTATATACTTATATGTTAATAGTCAGGAAATACACTTTTCTTTTATTCAACTTATAGTAACGCTTTTTCTTTTATTCAACTTATAGTAACACTTTTCTTTTATTCAACTTATAGTATATACTTATATGTTAATAGTCAGGAAATACACTTTTCTTTTATTCAACTTATAGTAACGCAACTGTAAAGCCACATATTTTGACTGTGAAGAGTGTGAAGCCACGAAACTCCACACGCCCAAACTCTACAAGCCGTTTGGGCTTGTAGTGTTAGGACGTGTAGAGTTAGAACCTTGGTACTTCATAAGATCTGATAATTTTTGAAAGCGCGGTTTGCATTCCACAACAGTTATTTACTGTAGAAGTATTTAAGTTTATATGCAAAAAGGACGGGGGTATTAGGCCCATCGCGGTGGGGAGTACCTTTCGGCGCATGGCTTCCAAAGTGTGCTGTAAAAGTGTGCTTCCGATTCTCAGTAACACATTCCAACCAAAGCAACTGGGTTTCGGTGTCAGGGGGGGATGCGAGGCCGCAGTCCATTCTGCTAGGACCTATCTTAATTCAAAGGGGGGTGAAGTTCTACTCAAGGTGGATGTCCGGAATGCTTTTAATACCTTGGATAGGGGGAAGCTGTTGTTGGCAGTCAATGAGCATATTCCATCCGTTTACCCGTACCTCTGGCAGTGTTACGCTTCTCCTAAAAATTTGGTCTACAAAGACCACTTGGTGAACTCGTCCACGGGATGCCAGCAGGCGGCGGACCCTCTCGGCCCCGCCATCTTCAGTCTTGCCATTCACCCTGTTATATCTTCGTTGAAGAGTAATTTTAACGTCTGGTATTTGGATGATGGCACATTGGGTGGTGATGCTGATACGGTAGCGTCGGACTTAGAATTGTTTGGTAATTCTTTTTTTGCGGAAATGGGCCTCGAGCTTAATTATGAGAAGTGCGAGTTATATATAGAGTTCGTCGGTTGAGCCGGCGGCTAGAGAGAATGCATGCTTACCAGATTTAATTTGTTAGCCCCTAATATTAAAGTGGTAACAAAGGAGTCCTTGCGTCTGCTTGGGGCCCCAATATTAGATGAGTCTTTGCCGTCATTTATTGACGATCAGATAGGCATTTTTAAGTCTTCGTCAGAGCAGGTTACTCAAGATCAACGCACACATGGCTCTATCTATAATACGCTCGTGTTTGTTCGTCCCCCAAGTTTACATACGTACTACGATGTGCGCAAATTTTTGGAAATTTCGTAATCTCCTGCAAGGTCTGGATGATATTATAAAGGATACGCTGACATCTGTACTGAACTGCCCGATTAGACGACAAAATCTTTTATTCAGGCGTCGCTACCTATTCGATTGGGAGGTTTGGGAGGTGAGAAAAACATCCGATGTCTCTTTGCCGGCTTTTTCTGTCTTCTGTCTATGCTTCGAGTCCCCCTATCCGGTAAAATTCTGGGGCCCATCTTTTTGGGTGCCGGGGGGCCGAATTTGTGGTTTAGCTGAGTCAGTGGATGCCTGGCAGAGCATTTGTCCCGATGACCCACTGCCAAAGTCCGCGCATTACCAGAGAGCGTGGGATGAGCCTCTTTGTAAGCGTGCAATGGACGGTCTGATTTCTGGCGCTAGTGGACCTTCTGACCTGCGCCAGATTGCTTGCTGTTTCCAAGCGCGCGAGTCAGGTTTGTGGTTGCAGGCTCTTCCATCTGCAAATCTGGGGACTCTGTTGGACAACTGCACTTTGTCCCTAGCGGTTGGACTCAGGTTGGGTTTGAAGATTAACGAGCCTCATCAGTGCGTCTGCTTGGCAGACACGTCAACGAGTTGGGTCACTCACGGTTAAGCCTGCCAGCGGAGTGCCGGACGCTTGTCGCGTCATGGCAGTTTAAACGACATCATCGAAGGGCTCTCGTATCGGTCACCGTGCCAGCTGTCCTGGGCCGAGCACGGCTTGATGAGGTCAGATGGCAAGAGGCCGGATGGGATGTCGTTGGTACCGTGTGAGGCTGGGAAAGTGTCTCATTTGGGATGCCACATGCGTGGATACTCTCGCACCCACGCATCTTCCTTTTACTTCTGTGAGCGCGGGGGCGGCAGCGGTTGCGGCAGAGGCCATAAAGCGTAGAAAGTATGTGGACTTGGAGACGAGCTACATTTTTGTGCCCTTTGCGGTAGAGACCATGGGTCCATGGGGCCCAGAGGCAAAATCTTTAGTATCTGAGGTTTCAGCACGCCTCCGCGACGTAACTGGCGATCCGAGGGCGGGCAGCTACTTTGCACAGCGTATTGCTATAGCGGTGCAGAGGGGTAATGCTGCCAGCCTTCTGGGAACCCTTCCTCGCGGCGACGTGCTGGAACCTCTATATTATTTATGATTTTAAGCATAGTTTTATTTTTAGTTTGGACAACATGACAATGTGACAATGTATTAAATAGAAGAAGTTTATATGCAAGCATCAGATAAAAACCTTGCCACACAGGGTGGAAACTTCATAGAAACGAGACATCATAATATATACCTACTACTACAATTGAAACTGTACATCCGTGAACACGTCAATGTGTGCGTTTACATAGTTATAGCGTCCCAATCCGCAAAACAACGGGGGAAGTGCGGGGTACGCGGTACGCTAATTGCGGGTGTGGCAGGGAGCTTCCTTTCTGTACGTGGTACTTTTATAAATTCTGTGGTTAGGGCGTGTATAGTTTAAAGTTTGGTCCTTCATAAGATCTGATAATTTTTGACAAGCCCGGTTTGCATTCCACAGCAGTTGTTGACTGATCAAGACCTTTACTACTCTCCGTTTGGTCTAATGGTTGACTAGTAGAGAATGCCATAAGTCCACCATCAATATCAATACATATAATAAAACTGTAACTGGTCTGTGTCTGTACATCCATACTAATATTATAAATGTATGAAAGTTTGGATTGTGAGTTTGTGGGAGTTTGTGAGTTTGTGAGTTTGAGGTTGTGATTTAGAGTTAGAGTTTGGTAGAGTTTGTGAGTTTGTGAGGATGTTTGTTACTCAATCACGCAAAATCTACTTGGACGCGGATTTCTCGATGAAATTTGGTACAGAGTGTAGATAATGACCTGGAATAGCACATAGGCTACTTTTGCTATCCCGGGAAAAAAGCTTCACTTGTTCCCAGCTAAGAAATTCACGCGGGCGTAGAAGCCGCGATGCAAAAGCTAGTAGGAGATATTTAAGAAAAATAAACTGACAGAGGGGTCTTTATAGGGCGAATAGAAGCCAAAACAATTTTTTTTTTAATTTTTGTCTTTCTGTCTGTCTGTCTTTCTGTCTGTGCATCTTTGTACACAGCGCATCACGCAAAAACTACTGAACCAAATTTGATGCAGTTTTCACTGTTGCTATTGTTGAAGGTCTAACGTAAAAATATGGCGTAGATTTCATCTTTCGATACGCCGCTGAGAACCGAAGATATAAATAATAGTAAATTACCAGCGCGGACGAAGTTGCAGGTGCACAGGCTAGTTTGTACATAATTTTTGTAATTTGTGAAATAAAGTTTTTAAATAAATTATAGACCCCTAAAGAGAGAAATAAATAAACTTGAACTTAACACGACGCCCCACTTGACAACAAGCACTCACAATTTAGTCAGCTATGCTCTGTCTCGGAGTAAACGCAATTTCATCACACACAACTCACAACTTGAAGATGGCAAATGCGATAATTCTCAGACAAGCTTCATAATTCCGCCCCCGAGCTTAGGATCAGGTTTAATATGTTCACAATGAGCGAGTTTATAAGGCGAGTCGAGTAGCGAATATAAAGTAGTACGTATTTTGAAACCTCTCGCCACCATCAGAGTCCGAAGTGTCGTCGCATAGCTAACAATACATTTTAAAATCGTATAGGGACGTCAAAAAGCATATTTATACATGTGATTTTTGATTTTAGGAATTAATTAAAATTATTTAGATACGAGTAGGTATCTAAATAATTTTAATAAATTTTAGTATTTTTTGTAAATATGACTCAAGTTAAACTCCACATATTTAATGATTTCTTAAATAATCCACACAAAACTTTAAAAAGTTATATATTCTAACCTTACTCATGAATAACTCTGTCTATTGGTGAAAACCGCATGAAAATAGTTACATGAAAATTAGGGGTAAAGAAGAGTTTGTTTAATATTATGTGATAGTAATGATTTGGCGTTATAACATAGAATATTAACGCGACTTAACACTAACCTTATTTTATTTGTTTAAGTTGAAACAAGTATAAGAAGTGTACAAATGAGACAGACAATCTTATAAAAAAAAATGGTAAATATCTAGTAAAAAAATACTTCTTCTTCTTCTTATCGAGTGTGTTATTACTAACACTGGTGTCAGATTTTATTCAAGTCGCCTAAAGCCATCTAACATGACTTTTACGACTACCCTCACCTAGTAGCAGTAGCCGCAATATACACACTAGAATTTGAATCTAAACTTGAGTCAGCCAATGTGCAATTGTGCAGGTTTCCTTACGAGATTTTCCTTCACCGGAAGCAAGTGGTGGATTTTTGAGAAAATACCATACATGAGTCAGATTGGTCTACAAACTCATGTGACACAGGTAGGATTTGAACACGGGTCCTATCCGACCTCAGGCGGGTGTCATTACCACTTGGCCACCACCGCTTTGAAAAAAAAATACTAAACTTTACGAAACTATTTCTAAGAATTTACTCACGATCTCACTCACTGGAGCTATTTCGATGGAATTTGCGAGGAAATTCTATCGCTAATTAACATAGTGGAAATTCTTTGTTCAGTATTTGTACAACAACACATTATTTCTACACGACTATCCAATAATTCAACTACATACAAACATAGAATCACATCTTTATCCCTTACGGGTAAACAGAGCCAAGAGTCGTGAGACTCAAAGCCACGCTTAGCTGAATAGTGGGCTCTCTGATGGAACGGAGATTTCAAATCAAATCAAATCATTTATTATCCTAACTAATATTATAAAAGCGAAAGTGAATTTGTTTGTTTGTATTGTTACCTCTTCACGCGTTTGCGAAATTTCTATGTGTAGATTGGTTCAATAGATGATTGGTTCATTTATCTACTGATCTACTGAACCAATCTTCCTGAAATTTCGCATACACATAGAAATTTCGCAAACGCGTGAAGAGGTAACAAACAAATACATATAGCTGAAACTACGGAGAAGGACATAGGGTACCTTTCATCCTGGGAAAAAAGCACTGTCCCTGTGGTAAATTCATTGCTATAGTCAAGAGTGAGAGTTTGTGACATCTTCATATATAATATCAATAATAATAATAATATTTATTATAATAGATTCAGGTATAGGTAGGTAGGTATAATTCAACTAATTCCATTAATTAGACTGGAACTGATACTTAGAGAGATTAGAAAGTAAGAAAGGTCTTAATAGGGCCAATAGAAACAAATGTTATTTTTAGGTTTTTCTTTTCTGTCTGTCTGTCGGTACTTATATGTACGCCTATCACGAAAAACTACTAAATGTGAGATGGGATACACAGTTGAATTACTGAATGCAATAGAATGTTATGACTGAATGTCTAACTTACTATCTGGTACTGATTTCATCTTGATACGCCACAAAAAATTTAGATGTTAACAACAGTAAATTCAGTGAAGCGGTGGTAGCCTAGTGGTATGGCGCCCGCCTGTGGCTACAAAGGTCCCAGGTTCAAATCCTGCCCTGGCTACATGAGCTTGTATACCAATCTGACTCGTGTCGTGTACCTATGTTAGTTTTTATCGACCACCACTTGCTTCCGGTGAAGAAAAACATCGTGAGGAAACCTGCACTCTGGTTGATGATTATCGGCGATTGTGTGAAATGGAGAAGGCAATGGTAAACCACTCCATAAACATTGCCAAGATAGTCGTTGTGTTTATTTCATTCCATATAATGACCACGACCCTCAGTCATGAGGAATACGACTAAAAGAGAAATTCAGTGCGGACGAAGTCGCAAACAAAAGCTGGTTGTAGTAGAAATACTTTCGCAAAACAATTCTAAAGAAATCCCCACTAACAAACACGATCTTCGCATTCTCTATTCAACGCTCACTGAAGCTATTCGGATGGAATGCGAGCAAACTGTATCGCTAATTAACATGGAGGAAATTCTTTGTTCGCTGTTTCTACTTTGGACTGTTTTACTCGACTGGCTATAAAAAAAGGTTATGTTCTTATTCTTTCACTCATCGGGTTATTCTATAATAATTATTTAACAATAGACGCACTGCCCGATAGGATCTTCGTTATGAAGAACTAGCTGCGCCCCAGGGCTTCGCTCCCGTGGGAATTTCCCTATGTGCTATTCCCGGTATTTTTCTACCTGTTCGCGCCGCTTATTTTAATTTCCCGCTATGTTATTATCCTATCCAATCCTTTCCAATCCTCTCTCCCTTTTATATGCACGACGAAGAAGAGAGATAGATTCTCCGAGCGCCACCGACGGCTTCCGAGGACAGACCTTGGATATTTAAGGTTTAAATCACGACCCCATCACGACCCCACGACGGTGGTGTGGACAGCTCCGGCTCCGCCAATTATCAGCAGCATTTTTGGCTATAATACCGCTTTAACCAGACTATATCGTGCTAAATTGACAATATACTTCTCGTTGCATTTGGACAAATGTTATAGTGCATAATACTGTGATATTCCGAAGAAAGTGATCCTGTGAAACGTGCTCTGTGAACACATCCCCCTGGCCAGGGTCAAGAGAAAGATCTTCGATGATAAGGTATCGTGCATTTTCCCTTTCATTAACCATCACCCCTAGGTCCTTCAAACCCGCATCACCACTACCCGTGTACCAAATTTCATCAAAATCAGTCCAGTGGATTTTACATGAATGAGTAACAAACATCCTCACAAACTCACATCCAAACTTTCGCAAACGTATTAGATTTCGGTTATTAAATAATGTCAGACGCCTTTAGGTGACCTGGAAAAAAAAAACACATATTTAAGAGCGATCCTATATCTATACATATAATAAAACAGTAAAAATATTTTGTCTGTACATTTTGTTCCGTTTTCAACGTAAACTTCGTTTACTTTTCAATTCGAATTTCGCGCGCGTTATCGACGCACTTGTCAATCATCATGATTCGTCGTGCTGCAGGCGATTTAGCCAATGGAGCGCCCGGATTACCGCCGGCGCATGTACTATCCTACCGGCGTCTTGGAATACAGCGCCATAGGCTGGTGGCAGAACCAGTAAACTATTCTGAGTCTGGACGTTGAATCGAAGGCGCGCGCGCACCAAACATTACATCTTTTTTACTCAATTATCCTAATCAAACTTCAAGTGCTCAACAGTTTTTTTGGAACTTTATAATCGTGTGTGGCTGGCCGGCCAGGTGTCCCAAGGAAGAACAATTCGTGAGGAATCGTGCACGAAACCTGCCTACGTGGTAAGTGATCTGTGCATTGTTTCTATTGTCTAAATCGTCTGTAACGCATATTAACGGCGAATGCTCCCAGCATTCGATCCAATGTGGTGATTGACAGTGTACAATTGCTACTTATCGAGTCAATTTAGCCACATTTTTTGGTGCCGAAACCCGGGAACTTTGGATACCTACCTTCAGTCTGCCGCCAAATACCAATTCGATTTAGTAATTGCTACTTCATTTACCGTATTCCACGCTTATTATACTTTTACTAGTACAGCTAAAACGAATAAACATAACATTTTGTTTCAATTACTAATCGGAAAACAAGTCTTTGTTCCATTTTGTTTTGTTGAGTACCTTACCTACCGATTATCGATTTAAGATGGCTTCCATCAGTTTCTAGAATATTTGTTGAAAATAAATTCTTTTGTCGTTTTATCACTTATTAGCATAAAATTATCTACCGTTTTTACCGTTCGCAATAATACAATATTGCAAATCCACCTTCTCATAATTTTATGTTGATAGTTCGTTATAACTCGACTACTTTTTTCCAACCGTTCAACGTTTCCTCTTGATATTTATTTATCGAAAATTTATTTCGTTTCAAATTACGAAATATTTTTTATCGTGACGTTGTATCGTTTATCGTATCATATTTTCAACGAATTTTGGTGCGTTCACATTTTCATTATTACCGTTTTAGGTTAAAAATCATAGTTTTTTGTTTTTACAAAAAAAACTGATTTTTATTTTTTTTATTTACCGTACATTAACGAATATCGCAAACCGTTTTTAGTGTTCCTAACGCTCATTTAATTCATCCTTATCAATTTAATTTATTTCAATTTAAAACTCAGGTGACCGAGGTGACAATATTACCTGTTGTCGTGTAATACCGCCCCAGTGATTCTCGTCGATTCTGTGAACGCGGTCTCGCTGAAGACGTTCGCAACTAAACTTTTTTATCGAATCCGAATATTTGTTGCTATCAGGTTTTATTGTTTTGATATTAATTATGTCTTTACTATCAAGGCGTAAATCTAAACCTACTATTAAAAAGGGTATCGAAAATACGTACACTATTAATAATAATTTGCCCAGTTTGCGACGTAAAACGAACTATAGCATATAATCGCTTAACGAAGGCTTTGGAAGTAGGTACCTTAGCCAATACCGATGAATCACAAGTAGGGTTATTTCTTTTCCAGATATTGTCATGAAATAAAAACGATTGCTGATAGTTTTCATGACTCCCATTTTATTATTTTGGACCTTCTTAAGGATGATGCCGATGAGGAGGACGATGAACTTCAGGATCGATTTGACGAATTGTATTTTCAAGTGTTGGCAATTCAACAGCCAAAAGTTTGAACAACGTTCATCTCAACAAGCTGACACTTCGAAACATAATTCATTGACCGGTTCGCACAAGTGGAAATATGCGGTTACCAAAAATTTCGTTGCCAACTTTTTCCGGTGCTATCAAGGAATGGCCTGAGTTCATTGCAACTTATAACGCGTTGATACATGATTCTACCTCCTTATGTAATATTGAGAAATTTCACTATCTCGTGTGAAGGTTTTAAGTGGTGATGCTTTATCGTTCATTAGAACTTTTCCTGTTGCAAGTGAACATTATTTAAGTGCGTACAGGAGGCTCTCAAGTCCCGTTATGAAGATAAACGCGAATTAGCGTTTACGTGCTGGCGTGATATCTTGGACGTTAGTTTAAAGACTTCTTCTGAACGCTCAAGATTTTCGACGCGCCTTAGACACGATCGATGAGAACTTAACAATTTTAAAAACTTTAAAATTACCTACCGATAAATGGGATTTTGTTCTTTGTTATAATGTTCTGGCCAAACTCGATACCAAATTAAGACGCGAGTTTGAGGAAAATCATACCGATATTGAGCTTCCAAGCAGTATAATCATTTTAAGGGCATTCTTACACTCTAAAGGTGAAGCATTAATTCGCGACACGCACTTTTCTGAATGTTACCAATAAAACCGCTAACGTTTCCAAAAGGACACACCGGGAACTTTACAGAAGTTCAAGCGACATAACGTCACGCATTCGCTTGTCGCTCCCACCGTCACTACTCATAAAAATGTTGGTGATAAACAACAAGCGAAACCTGCTCACAATTCGAGCACTCCGATTCGTAAATGTGCCTACTGTCGTAATGAACATCACATCTCGGCCTGTAGTGATTTTTTGGCAAAATCAATAGATGAGCGCATGGCTGTGGCCACTGAAAAGAAATGGTGCTACAATTGTCTTAACGCATCCCATTCAGTGCGAGAGTGCACATCAATGTTTTCATGTCGACAATGTAGACGTAAACACCACACTTTGCTACATAACGAGCTGGCGGCAAGCTTCTGGCGACCTTAGTGGCTAAGGATTCGTTAACTCAGTCTGATCCAACCGTAACCACAACCGTGTTACTGGCAACAGCTCTCGTCCAGATTCGTGATGCTTCTGGTGAATTTCATACATTTCGCGCGTTATTTGACACCGGCAGTCAAAACAATTCTCTCTACGGCTCACGCCGCTCAACGATTAAATCTAAAACCTATAACTGGTAATATCAACGTTTATGGGGTTAGGGGGCAGCCCTGCCTCAGTCAGTGGCTTTGTTACATGCGACATTGGCACCAACTGTAACGTAAAGTTTCGTCTGGGAATGCTCGTCATACCGAGCATTTGCGGAGATCAACTGGATAGCAAGGCTAAATACGAAAGGATGGGAGGAGGTCAAAACACTACCGCTAGCTGATCCTGGTTTTGACATCCCTGGTCCGATCGACGTCTTGTTAGGTGCCGACGTCTTTGCTGAGTCACTTCTCGAACAACGTCTGAAGGGTAACGCCTCTCAACCGCGAGCTTTCAACTCAGTCTTCGGCTGGCTTCTTCTTGGGAAGTCCAGACTCGCATCGTCCAGTCTACTAGGAGTAGCCCCTTCTACCGTAGACGATAGTTTAAACAAAATTGTTCAACGTTTCTGGGAAATCGATAACGTTCCACAATCTTCCCGATTGACCCCAGAAGAGCAACGCTGTGAAAATAGTTTTCTCAGTAATCACTACCGTGACGAGACAGGTAGATATGTAGTTTATCTCCCCTTCAAAAACGACGGAGGAGTCAGTCTTTGAAGGTTCTCGAGAGATAGCCTTACGACGCTTTCATGCCATTGAAAGGCGTCTGTATCGCGATCACAATTTATACCAACAATACGTGGAGTTCATGACTGACTACATCGACAGTGGTCACATGACTCTGGTACCTGCCAAGCAAATGGGTCAAGGCAAGTATTATATACCGCACCATTGTGTGCTACGTCCCGACAGCGCTACAACGAAGCTTCGCGTTGTATTCGACGCCTCGGCTAAAGATGCAACTTCCAAATCGCTAAACGACTCGCTGCTGACGGGACCGAAGCTACAATCAAATATCGTAGAGATCCTTCTTCATTTCCGTGAGCACGCAATTGTCTTCATGGCAGACGTGCGCCAAATGTACCGTCAAATCAACCTAGCTCCTCAACATCGTGATTATCAACGTATTCTCTGGCGAGCTCACCCAGATGAGCCTCTTCAAGAGTACGTATTAAATACCGTAACGTACGGAGTGTCTTCCGCTCCATTCCTGGCGTGCCGCTCTATTCAGCAACTGGCCAACGATGAGGGTCACAAGTACCCAAAGGCCAAAACCGTTTTAACTTCCGACATATACGTTGATGACGTCATATCCGGAAGCTCATCGCTGAAGGACGCCAGAGAAATCAAAACTCAACTCATCGCTCTTTTCGGTCTTGGCTCGTTTGAGCTCCGAAAGTGGGTGAGTAACCGACCCGAGCTACTTAGCGATCTTCCCGCGGAGGCGTGTCTTTCAGAAGCAATCACTTTTACCGAAACTGAAGACACAACTATCAAGGTTCTGGGCCTTAAGTGGGAGCCTGCTTCGGATTCGTTCGTCTTTACCGTAAATCCATCTAATCAACCGTGCACCAAGCGAACGATTCTGAGTGAGGTTGCCAGAATTTTCGATCCTCTGGGTTTTCTATCTCCTTTGACAATTCATGCCAAATGTCTTATTCAAAAGCTTTGGATTCTAGGTCTTTCATGGGATGATAAGCCCCCACCGGAAATTATCTCTCAATGGAAAAAGTTCTCTGAACAGCTTCCTCAAGTTAGGAATCTTAAAATTCCACGTGTAACACGCTACCGATAGCGCTCAATCATATCAACTGCATGGATTTTGTGACAGCTCCGAAGCAGCATATGGCGCCGTTATATACCTGCGTGTTATCGAGTCCACGGCTCCGTTCGCGTCTTTCTCGTATGTGCAAAGGCTCGTGTAGCTCCTTTAAAACGTCAATCGTTACCTCGCTTAGAGCTGTGTGGTGCAGTTTTGCTTACAGACCTTATCAAATTTGTCGGCGACACGCTGCGGATTCCTGTCCATGACACTTATCTGTGGTGTGATTCCACCGTTACCTTATCCTGGTTGCGAGCTCCTTCTTCTCGCTGGGTGACATTCGTTGCAAACCGCGTAAGTCACATTCAAGATATCGTACCGACCGAGTGCTGGAGGCACGTACCATCTGTCACAAATCCTGCAGATGTTTGTTCAAGTGGGCAATTGCCTCACGATTTGCTAAACAATGCCCTATGGTGGGCGGGCCCAGAATGGTTGTCTCAACCACAGTCTGAGTGGCCGATCGATACATCGAAAAATCGTTCAAACGATGACAATGCGGTGCTCTCTGAGCAGCGTCGCACCACGGTTCTCGTTTCGGATCAAATCGAAAGCGTTAATCACACGTCTATAATTGATCGGCTATTCGAAAAATATTCTTCTTTAGATAAAATCTGTCGCATTATCGCTTACGTTCGCAGGTTTTGTAATAACATGCGTAACACTGTTCCGCGATCAGATAATCTTTTTCGTAACGGACGCTGAGCGTCATCGTGCGTTACTAATTATCGTCAAACATTTCCAACATCGTTGTTTTTTGGATGTTATATCCAAATTACAATCAAAGATACAGTTACCTCGCAGTTTTCGTAAACTAAACCCGTTTTTGGACGAGCAGGGTATACTCAGAGTAGGCGGGCGCCTATCGCGCTCCGATCTTGACTTCGAATATACATCCCGCATTATTGCCCAAAAAGAGTGTTCTTACATCAGCTGTAATCGAATCTATTCATCGAAACAATTTTCATCCCGGTCTGAACACAACCAACTATCTGATTTTACAACAGTTTTGGATACTTGCGGCAAAGCATGCTGTACGTCATCATCTTTCAAGATGCATAAGATGCTACCGTCTTAAAACCGAAACCTTTGCAACCCTTTATGAGCGACCTTCCGGCCTTTCGTGTCAATCAGGCAAAACCCTTTCTGTCGTAGGTGTCGATCTAGGAGTGGCCTTTTCGAATTAAGCTCGGGCTTCATCGTGGTGCTAAAATCGATAAAGCGTACTTGTGTTTATTCGTATGCTTGAGTACAAAAGCAGTGCACCTTGAGGTGGTTTCTACTTTATCGACTGACGGCTTCATCGCGGCATTGCGTCGCTTCGTTTCTCGTCGTGGCCGCTGCAATGTTATTCACTCTGACTGCGGTACGAATTTCGTTGGTGCAAGTTCACAACTAGCATCATGTATCGAACAAGCCTCTCATGCCGGAAAAATAGATTTTAAACGTAACGTACCTTCTGCTCCCCACTTCTGGAGGGGTGTGGGAAATCCAAATCAAAGCCGCAAAGAGTCATTTGTACCGTATTGTTGGCGATCAGGTCTTAACGTTTGAAGAGCTTACCACACTCTTCGCTCAGATCGAATCAATTTTAAATTCGCGGCCTTTGTGTCCATTGGAGTTTCGATCCTAACGATTTGAACGTTCTTACGCCCGGTCATTTTTTAACGCTAGAACCTCTTACAGCAGTTCCTGATTTCGACTACAAGGACGTAAAAATCAATCGACTGAATCGATGGCAACTTATCCAATCTTTTCAACAACAATTTTGGAAACGCTGGAAAAATGAATATTTACATGGGTTAACTCAGCGAGCAAAATGGACCACGGACTCAACACCGTTAACTGTAAACTCAATCGTACTTATAAAAGAGGACAATCGGCCTCCTCTTCAATGGGCATTAGGACGAGTTGTTTCTTTGCATCCTGGCCCTGATGGGGTAGTTAGAGTCGCAACCATTAGAACAGTCAGAGATCACTCGCTTAAGAGACCTTTGGTCAAAACTATGTCCTCTACCATCCGTATAATCGTTATAACTTAGCATTTCTTAGCTTTTAAGTTTAGGAATAGTAACTTAAACATATTTATCGTTAATTACCGTTTCTTATTCTTTACTCTGGGAAAATCCCATTGGTATTTTGGTGGGCGACAAACTTCCGTTTTCAACATAAACTTCGTTTACTTTTCAATTCGAATTTCGCGCGCGTTATCGACGCACTTGTCAATCATCATGATTCGTCGTGCTGCAGGCGATTTAGCCAATGGAGCGCCAGGATTACCGCCGGCGCATGTACTATCCTACCGGCGTCTTGGAATACAGCGCCATAGGCTGGTGGCAGAACCAGTAAACTATTCTGAGTCTGGACGTTGAATCGAAGGCGCGCGCGCACCAAACCTTACATCTTTTTTACTCAATTATCCTAATCAAACTTCAAGTGCTCAACAGTTTTTTTGGAACTTTATAATCGTGTGTGGCTGGCCGGCCAGGTGTCCCAAGGAAGAACAATTCGTGAGGAATCGTGCACGAAACCTGCCTACGTGGTAAGTGATCTGTGCATTGTTTCTATTGTCTAAATCGTCTGTAACGCATATTAACGGCGAATGCTCCCAGCATTCGATCCAATGTGGTGATTGACAGTGTACTAGTGCTATTTATCGAGTCAATTTAGCCACAACGAGTCTTCTAGTCTGTCGATAGCCTCCAGAGTTTCGAGCTGATTCCATCCCACAGATGGGAACAATACATACAGGACCGGACTTGAGCTGTGTAAAGACTCAACAGTTGGTCCGAAGTAAAATACCGTTAGACCTTGGAAAGGATGCCCAGCTTTTTTGAAGCAGTCTTAGCTTTCAATAATAACTGCCGAAGTTAAGGTTAGCGTGAGCTCGATACCAAGAAGTTCGAGATGATTGGTGACAGGAACAGGTACACTACGGAAAGTGGGAGCCAAGTTGAACGGGCTTTTTTTGCGGAGAACAGACACGCCTGCGTCTTAGAGGCGTTAAATCGCCAATCGGAGACAGCCTGTCAGAGTGAGATTGGTACGATCCACCATTGCCTGTCTGAGATCGTCTATTTCAGTTTTTTTTTGCCTTTGCACTAGAAAATAACTTTCCGTAACAGTGCTATCGTCCGCGTACCCACAATACCGAGTTTTAGCAGATCGTTTTGTAACTATGTAGCAAAAAGTACAAAGTTGAGTACCCAGGCATTTAATTGCCAATAGGTCAGACGAGCAGCCGTCAACAACTACTCGAATAGACCGTTCTCTCAGGAAATCAGAAATCCAAGCACAAAGGCTGGCAGGGATACCAGGAAAGATTTGCTATGAGACCATCGTGCTAGACTCTATCAAATGCTTTCAAAATGCATAGACAGCAAGTGCTTCACCATATTTTTCGAGGACCTCAATTTAAAATACACAAGAAGATCCCCAGTAGAACGGCGCTGGCGAAATCCGAATTGCCGGTCGCAGAGGAGATCATTATTTTCAAGGTACGCCAGCAAGTAGATGTTCCAGATCTTTAATTTTTCTACGTCAGCAGAAAATTAATTATCATGTTGAACGACTTTTGTTTGTGTTCCAGTTTCCAAAGTAAATTATAGCTTAATGTTTTTAAAACAAAAAAAAGTTTCATTCAAATCGGTTCAGTACTTTCAGAGATTAGCGTGATCATACATACAGACAGACAAAAAAAAATTAAAAAAATTTTTTCTGCTTTCACTTATATTTTTTAGTGTCCCTATCTATCAGTTACAAAAATTGACAATAACTTCTTATTACATGATAAAATATTTTTACTGTCTTAATTACATTGGAAACACGCTGGCATTAGCTCTGAATATTTTTCGTAACCCAAGTCGCTGCTTACGTAGTGATGTATTGGCAAAAGCGCAGCTGATTACGCGTTCTTCTCGAACGATCTTTGTGTGCTACCTAATATCTATTTCTGTGACCGTTAATGCCGTGCAATTAATATAGTTCATGTAAATTTGCTAGTGCAATAAATTCTATCATCTTCTATCTTCTTTCACTTTGTGCTGCCTTCATCTTCATCATCATCATCTTTTCTTCATCTCTGCTGCTTCACATCACTGCTTTTTTGGTTCTCTGCTATTGCACCTCCACTTCGACTGCTGCTTTGCTGTTGGGAAGTATAGAACCTACCGGTAACGTACTTTCCACACTGGTGACTCCTCGACTTTGAACAAAGAAGAAACTTCTGTCTTCGCCCGCTCTTCTGGATTATTCTCACAGCTAGAAGTATCCTACGAATTGCAGTACAAGAAGAATTATAGTGCCATCAATCAAAATTCTAGATAGAATTATAGTACCCACTTGCAGTAAGAAGAAAAGAGGGTGTGGTCCTGTTCATAAGCGGTGAGCGATTTTTTATTTTTATCATGCCTGGGACAGAAAATGTGGTAAAAGTCGGACGAAGTGTTACGAGTAGTGGTGTTCGAGTACCTCCATTTTTTTGGCCAGAGGAACCTGCCCTTTGGTTCGCTCATGGGTGGAAAGCCAATTTGTTCTGTCCAGAATAACTACAGATGAGACCAAGTTTTGTTATTTAGTAGCACAGTTGGACCACCAATATGCCGCTGAAGTTAAGGATGTGATTACTAACCTACCCGAGACAGACAAATATGTCAAACTTAAAACAGAGCTCATCAAGCGATTATCTGCATCGAAAGAGAAACGCATCAAACAATTAATAATGCACGAAGAGCTGGGCGATAGGAAGCCGTCACAGTTCCTGCGTTATCTAGAAGGTCTGGCTGGCCCATCAGTTCCAAGGGATTTTCTGTATACGCTGTGGTCAAATCGGTTGCCGCAGTCTATTCAAACTGTAATTGCTTCACAGAGCGACCTTCCACTAGAAAAGTTAGCAGAATTAGCAGACAAAGTGTACGATATTGCTCCCTCAACCCCTCAAGTGGCTAGCACGTCTACTGCAGCACCAGCGCCGTCATATGAAGACTTAGCTAAGCAAGTTTTTGAACTCACAAGGCAAGTAGCTAGTCTCACCTCACGCCTGGAGAATAACGGCCGCTCACGCTCAAATACTCGCAGGTACAATCGCTCTCGTAGTCGTTCTAGGCCTAAACAACCACCACCTGACCACCCGCATTGCTTCTACCATTTCACCTATGGAGCAAAAGCGAAGAAATGCAAGAGTCCGTGCAGCTTCTCGGCGGAAAACTCCCAGGGCAGTCGGAAGTAGCGGCCTATGACTGCCCATCACCACCAACTACAGGCCGTCTTTTTGTCACCGACCGTGTTACGAAGATGCAATTCCTGGTAGATACTGGTTCCGACTTGAGTGTCTTCCCACGGTCTGCAGTCAAGACGCCCTGCACTCAGTCCAAATATGACCTCATCGCGGCGAATGGCAGGATTATTCATACCTACGGTCCCGCACAGCTGCATCTCAATCTTGGTCTTAGGCGTGTCTTCACTTGGAACTTCACCATAGCTGACGTGACGAAACCCATTATTGGCGTGGACCTTCTCTGCCATTACAATCTGGTGGTTGACTGCAGGAACCAGCGATTGATTGATGGTACTACGACGCTTCACGTTGCTGCAATTTCGGAGATGGCAGGTAGTGACGACATTGCTTCTGTTAAAGCCGTCTCAGGTGAATCCGAATTTCACCACATCCTGAGAGAGTTCCCGGAGATAACACGGCCAGCTGGATTGCATTCTCCTCCTAAGCACAATACACTGCACTTCATACGGACTACACCAGGACCTCCAGTGTCATGTAAGCCTCGACGTCTTGATCCAGCTCGATTACAAGTTGCCAAGAAGGAGTTCGAAGACATGCTCAGCAGTGGTATCGCTCGTCGTTCCGAGAGCCCTTGGTCTTCAGCGCTGCACATGGTTCGCAAGAAGGACGACGGTTGGAGACCGTGTGGGGACTATCGAGCTCTGAACGCTCGCACCATACCCGACCGTTACCCCATACGTCATATCCACGACTTCTCCCATCAACTTTCTGGCTGTACCGTCTTCTCCACCGTGGACTTAGTGAAGGCCTACCACCAGATCGCCGTAAACCCTGCTGATATCCCGAAAACAGCGATCACAACCCCTTTTGGTCTCTTTGAATTCCCCTTCATGACCTTTGGTCTGCGGAATGCTGCTCAGACATTCCAGCGATTCTTGGATGAAGTCATTTTAGGCCTTGACTTTTGTTATGGCTACGTGGACGACATTTTGATATTCTCCTCCTCCGCTGAGCAGCACCGCACCCACCTACGTCTATTATTCGAACGACTGAAGCAGTACGGCATTTTGGTCAACACTTCTAAATGCCATCTTGGACAGGAAGAGGTCACTTTCCTGGGATACTCTGTCTCAGCTGCTGGCACGAAACCCCTCGCGAGCAAAGTTCAAGCCATTCAGGAGTATAAGGTACCTAAGACTGTAAAAGAGCTTCGACGATTTTTGGGCATGCTGAACTTTTACCGTCGCTTCGTTCGCAACGCTGCTCAACTTCAAGCACCACTGCATGCAATCTTGTCGGGTCCGAAGGTGAAGGGTTCGCACCCAGTCAACATGACGCCGGAACTTCTCAAAGCTTTTGAGGACTGTAAGGTTTCCCTGTCAAATGCCACCTTACTTGCTCACCCAGACCCTTCTGCTGAGCTTGCTATAATGACGGACGTGTCAGACTTAGCCGTTGGAGCGGTTTTACAGCAACGGAAGGACAAGGAGTGGCAACCTTTGGCGTTTTTCTCGCACAAGCTGACATCTTCGCAGAGAAAATACAGTCCCTACGATCGCGAGCTACTGGCTGTATATGAAGCTATAAAGTATTTTCGTCATATGGTCGAGGCGAGGACATTTGCAGTATTTACCGATCATAAGCCACTTACCTTTGCGTTTGCAACGAACAGGGATCAATGCTCACCTCGTCAGTTCAGGTATCTCGACTACATTAGCCAATTTACTACCGACTTACGCTACATACCTGGACCAGAAAACGTCGTTGCCGATGCACTCTCACGCTTGGACGAGATTAGCGTAGCCATCGATTACGAAGATCTTGCACGATCCCAGGAAGACGATCCTGAGCTGCAAGACCTACTGCAAAAATCATGGATCCTCGCTGAACCTGAAAAAGATTAGAAACCGGGGAATTGTGACTCACCAATTTTCTCTGCGAGCACATCCGATGCAACCACCTCGACCATACATCACTCCAAGGTTCAGGAAGCAAGCTTTCAACATGTGGTGCACAACTGGAGTCACCTCCGGAAGTCTCAGCTACTGTCCGACTGGTCGCGCAAAAATTTGTGTGGCCAGGGATACGGAGAAGAACTGTAGAGAGTGGTCAAGGCAATGTTTAAATTGTCAAAAGAGCAAAATCACCCGTCACACTTCCACTCCTCCTCTTTCCTCGTTCCTAACCCCTTCCGCGAGGTTTTCCCATATCCACCTAGACCTCGTAGGGCCCTCTTAACTCTGTCTTGCGGTTGACAGAATACTGCCTCACTGTCATCGAGTAGATTCACTCGATGAAGCCTGAGGTGATTCCTCTGCAAAGACATCACAGCAGAGACCTGCGCAGCTGCCCTCGTGTCCGGCTGGATAGCCCCGCTTCGGTTGTCCGCAGCGCGTCACTCACTGACCGTGGTCGTCAGTTTGAGAGCCACCTTTTTCAACGCTCTCTACCACCTTGATCGGCGCGCCGTCACCTGCGGAACTACAGCATACCAACCCAGCTGCGAACGGCATCATTCGAACGTCTGCATCGTCAGCTCTGAAGGCAGCCTTTAATGTGCCATGACTCTTTCCTCCAGTGGACCTCCGCTGGAATCTCTTCCACTGGTGCTCCTCCGGGATCACGAAGTTCCTGGAAAAGAAGACCTCGCAAGCCAGCCCCTCGCCGAACTCGTCTACGGCCGGAACCCGCTTCAACTGCCTGGTCAGTTTCTTTCTCCCAAATCTCCTCGACTACACCTACTTCTGACATTACTCAGTATGCTTTCACACGACTTCGAGCCTATATGGCTAAGCTTATCCCAAAACCTACAACTTGAAAGGCAATCAGTTCAGCCCCATTCTGCATACCTCGAGATCTACATTCCTCATCTTGGCATGTCTTTGCCTTTGTCAAGACCATGTTCGTGCATCACTTCCGGAACCACTCCTATGCTATGGCCCCTTTAAAGTCTTGGATAAGAAGTGAGAAGTATTTCACTGACTCGAGCATTAAAGGGAAACCCAACAACGTGACCATCGACAGACTGAAACTCCGGCATATCTATCCCGAAGAGGTACATGTTCCTGCTTCTAACATTACTTCAGATGAGGGACGTAAGGGAAGAAGAAGAAGAAGGAAAACACGCAGCGGTAGAAAGAGTAAGGCTACACAGACTTTTATCGACCGTAGTCACGGTCATGGCCGGGGAGAGAGATGTGGCGAGTCGATCGCCACCCGTTGAAATCGCTCTGGCCGCTTATGTAACATTGGCGGCAAGCCTCAACATGATCACGCGGCTGATTGTGCGTGGACACCGCGCCCATGACGACAGGTACTGCTGCGTCGTTGCCATGGTCGCCCGAAACCACTGTGACACTACACACGTATCGCGCGCTCCGCGAATTGCCTACGCGTTCTTCTCGAACGATCTTTGTGTGCTACCTAATATCTATTTCTGTGACTTTTAGTGCCGTGCAATTAATATAGTTCATGTAAATTTGCTAGTGCAATAAATTCTATCATCTTCTATCTTCTTTCACTTTGTGCTGCCTTCATCTTCATCATCATCATCTTTTCTTCATCTCTGCTGCTTACCTCTGCTTCACATCACTGCTGTTCTCTTCTTGCTGCACTCCACTTCGACTGCTGCTTTGCTGTTGGGAAGTATAGAACCTACCGGTAACGTACTTTCCACAGTGCAATAAAGAGTTACTTACTTACTTATTTATCTCTTAAGAATTTCATCCATTTCTCTTTAAAATATCTAAAGTCGTCACTCCAACGCTTTCTAGGCCTACCGCGGTTCCTCTTTCCTTTATTTGGTATCCAATGGGTAGCTGAAATGGCTCAATGATTTGGCTGCATACGGCAAACATGTCCCGCCCAGTTCCATTTCAGCTTAGCAGACTTGTGCTCAACATCGACAATACCGGTTTTGGAGCGGAGAGTAGAGTTTCGGATTTTATCAAGCCTTAGGACACCAAGGATACTTCGCTCCATTGCTCGTTGGCAAATCTTGAGCTTGGACTTTTGTTTTTCAGTTAATGACCAAGACTGAGCGCCGTAAGTTAGGATGGGCAAGATACACATATCGATGAGCCTCCTTTTTAGTGACAATGGGAGGTCGCCTTTCATCAGGTCTTTCATAGCGCCCAGTAGCTTTTCCACGCATTGTCTATAGGGCGATTTATTTCTATTTCCTGCCAGTCATAGAAGAAGACTACCTGGCCCAAGTAAATGTACTCATCGATGTAGTGTATTTCTTGCCCATCTACCTCGATCTTACATTTTACGCCATTGGTCATGATCTTTGTGTTTTCGACTTGTTTGCCTTAGGTCTCCAAGCATATCTTGCAGTTCTGTTGGAGTGGAAGTGCAAAAGAATGATGTCAGCTCGGCAAACAGGGGATTGGTAATTCGCTTGTTTCCCATTGGTACATCCCTTTGTTTCTCAAGAAATCCGCTATCTTTCTAAATATTTCCTCTAGGGTACTAATGAAAAGTCTGGGAGAGGGCTACTCACCCTGTTTTACCCCATTTTTAATTTTTTAAATGGGATGCCCGATGACTGCAATTTGATATTCGCGGTGCTGGAATAAATAATTTCTTAAGAGGTCTATATTATACTTTATTGATGTGTAGTGGAAGGGGTGTATTCCAATACTGATGTTTTATACGAGTACTATCGAATGCCAAAATAAAGCGGGTTTTTTGAATTTATTGTGCATTTTTCAATTATTCGGTTTACGGTATAGACAGTGGCTGGTTAGTTGATATTTTTTCGGAAACATTTTAATCGCTTGCCATTTACACGGGTGATTTCAATATCTTTTTTGGTTTCTGTATACATTTACAAGTCATGTACGCCTTACCGAGATTTATCATTTTTTTCTCCTTACGCATCCATCCACTCATTCTTATGCTGTCTTCTAATGTTACCTTTTTTATCGGAGGTAGGTGTAACATCACTAAAGCAGCACGTTAACGGCGTGTTTGCTTGAGGTGTCGAATAGCCAGTAAAATTAGATAGTTGAGAGAGTGGTTCGCGTATCTGATCACCAATAAAGTACGGGCAAAAATCATTACAACAATCTATATCTAAATGGTTAGTTGTACATTCAGGGGAAGACGGGTAATGTGTAACTGAGGACTTTGGTGTTACACTCATCAGGTGTACTAAAGTACTTTCATGTAGAAATTAGATATGGTGAAAAAATTCCATGCAAAATTCAGTTAAAAGAGCAAAGTGTAAAGACCTGGTCTCGGGTTTTATGTCCTGCTCGCATGAAATTTTTTCACCACAACTAATTTCTTCATATGAGAGTACTTTAGTACTGATTGCATCTAGAGATGGCACATCGTCAGGTACCTTATGAACAGGCGAATGCTGCGAGTGATCACTTAAAGTAGAGGGTAAATTAGTATTGTCGCTTAAATCTTTTCCTGGAAAAATAAAAATTGATGTAGTGATTTACATACATATTAAAAAAGAAAAATGTAATCATCATATTAGTAGATGTTAATTAATCGTATCAATTGCATCAAAATACATCATCAAATAAGTCACTGGAGATCATATTATAAAGTGCCTCAATTTCTAATAAAATCTGCTCCCCTTCCGGAAATAGTGAGTCTGAATTTTTTTAATAGTAAGTGAGTAATTCCGTTTATGCATTATTATGTCTGTTTGTTTTAATAAAATTATCTACATAAAGATACATTTTTATTTTGCAACTAAGACGTAAACAATCGTAACTAAACATTACAATCAAAAAAATATTAGGAATTGAACAACGTAAACTATAGTAAGTGTAGAATACTTTAACGAATATATCAATATAAACCACGTAAATAACCGTATGGGTATTGCATACGATAAAAAAAGTTTTTTTGACAATGTAAATAATGGTAAGTGACACATACGATACTTTTTAATACAAATGAATATCGTAAACAATCGTATGTGATATTTACTATAGTTTAAGTTTTAGCTAGTAGCAAACGATAGGCAAAAATTATTAATAACAAAAAACATTGTTATTGTACTTACCTAGTACTCTTCCATTGTACGAAAATCTCGTGCCTCTTAGCAGCGTACCAAACCGTAAGTGACCGTTACCATTCCCAACTCTGCTCCCCGCTTCCCCGTTGACGATGGCATAGGACATTACGACAGTATACAGCGCGCGCGTCGGCAACATACGATTTTATACGTGTGAAAACTTTTTTATTTTAAATGATATAATTTTTTTTGTTTGTGGATTCGATAGTATGTAATAAAATATTTATGAAACGCTAATAAAACGAAAATGGCAAATTTGTGGATTACGATAGTATACGTAGGAGCCATCGATATATTCCCGCGGGACACGGGATAACGGCTGAAATTTTGAGTACTGGAGTTTAGGTTACTACGAAGCGAAACTCACGCGGGCGAAGCCGCGGGCAACAGCTAGTATATTTATATGACTAGCATGGGTCCGGGACTGTTCCAGTGGAAAATTCGGTAAATCCTCTCATAGCCCTTCCCTACACTCCCTAAGGAACCTACAAGCCAAATTTCAGCTTCCTGCACCCAGTAGTTTTGGCTGTGCATTGTCTGTCAGTTACTCAGTATCCGAAGATATTGATTAAGTATAGCTTTACTAGCTTTTACCCGCGGCTTCGCCCGCGATAATAGTGCTTTTTTCCGGGTTGAAAGGTACCATTCCAATACTTCTATGTGTATGCGGAATTTCAGAAAGATTAGTTTAGTAGATAAAGCGTGAAGAGATAACAAACAAACTCACTTTCGCATTTATAATATTAGTTAGTTATATGAACTATGTGGTCTGAAATATATTTTTTTTTTTTAATTTGGATAGTTAGGATAGTGAATTTTTCACCAATCTTAATTGTTAAGATATGAAACAAAACTAAATATATCAAAACAAGTTATAATAATCTTTAAACAGAAGGTAGCTTCCGTTTCGAATACAACATAATTCAGTGATTTTCCACAACAACAACAAAATATCAAAGCTCTTCAAACTGTTCGCAGCTGTATTCTCAAAGTTTTCACATCATTAGTTTGTGTTTGTAACAACTTCTGTTCTGCCTAATTAATTTCAATGTCAATAATAACTTGTGTTTGTGAAGGCTAGTTGAGACTTTGGAAATTACATTACATCAGTTAGATACTTTAGTACTTTGATCATATAATATCGATGCACAGGCTATAGACAATTTTCCCGCTTCGTTGGCAATACACAAAAGTATTGTTAAAACATTTTTTTTACATTTTAGATTAAGTTTTTATAATGAATGAACGAATAAATAATAATAAACGGTGATAAATTCACACCTTGTTGTATGAGATGGTGCATTAAATTCACATAAAGATAAACATCTGAGACGCAGGCCAATCTGAAAAAGATCATTTTTCATCTTGACCTGATCGGGGATCAAACCCGTAACCCCATGGTTCAGACACATGGATCAGCCAAAATCAACGAATGTTTTATTGAAAAGATGAATCATGGATTCCATTTCATTTCTTCAATTCCACTAAACCTACAATATAAAAATAAACGATGTTTATAAATTTAAAATTTCAAGTTTTTATTAAGATATATTTTTTTTTACATTTCCAATCATTTCCTACAAATTACTCGAAGTAAAAACGAAGTCGCAATAACCAATGTATTGATTGCGAGGTGCTCATTATTCTTCGTTCTTTCATTCGTTCATTTCGTTCAATCAGAGTTAATCCCGTTCAATAGATTCTCGACTTAATTAATTCTTTAATTGATTTGTTTGCTTTGATTTTTCTATGTTTAGTTTCCGAGGAGAATAAAAATCAGTTAATAAATGAATCTCTTAATTAATTTGAATAGTGTGCGACGACGACTGAGCAGTTATGAATAAAGCAAAGTAAGATTTTTTAAGAACATCATTATTATTACGTCTATACTTTGAAAATATTATTTCGTTGCACTTGACCGCACCACCTTACTACTCTCTGTTTGGTATAATGGTTGACTAGTAGAGAATGTCATAAGTCCACCATTTGTACATAATTTTTGTAATAATTGTTGTGCGATAAAGTTATATAAAAAAAATTAAATAAAAGTGCAGGTCAATCAGTGATTATTCAGTTTATTACTACAATTAACATGAGATGAAAATATATACCTAATTAAATAACAACCGTGATCCGTCACTGGACGCCGAGCAGATGTAAAACAAATGAGCATCGTGCCACGACGCATCATTTCTTTCGTCACGGTATTTGAGTCGATTTCACTGCCAAGCCGCGATAATATATGTTTACGTAAAAAACAAACAATAACTTTTGCGTTTCAATAATAAATGAACGCATTCTGTGGTTTCCAATAAATTGATTATCGTACATATATCAAAAGAAACAAAATACAATATTTTTTTTAAATATGAATATAATTCTCGAAACCGCGAAATGAATTGTTTCTGAACGTATTGGAATAATATCATTGCACAGTGTATAGACAATTTTCCCGGTTCGTTGGCAACACACAAAAGTATTGTTAAAACATTTTTTTTGCGAAACACCAGCAGCGAAATAATCCGGTAGCATGCGCGACTTCGCTCATTCACTCATACATTCAGTTGTTCACATTCATTCGTTCAGCCCGCCATTCGAGTCTACAATGGGGATCTGTTCTATTCATTTAAATGTTAGTAATGAGCACAGAATTTCCAACTCATTCATTGTTGAAAACTTCGAAAACGCTGTGAAATTTTAGCGACTCTTTTGTGGTTTGTCGTCGCCTTAATTTAAGGATTTGAATTGCACTTTCCGAATTTCGGCTGTTTCATTTCCTTTTTATTGTTTTTTTAAATTATTGAATACTTTTACGTGTGGCTATAAATGCGTTAAAATTCATTTCCCTATGAAATCATCGACTTTTTTGTCCTATTTACTCCAATTTTAGTCGAATCGGTTACTTGCTTATTTAGTATGAACCTAGTTTTAAAGAAATAAGTTCATCATTCCTATTCAATAGAATGTTGAACATATAAATTACATATAAATTAATAATTTTGAAAAAATAATGTCAAAAATTTAAGAGAAGAACAAATTACCTACTTATTTGCGGGGAGACACCAAAGTCTATGTTTACGCATTTGCAAATATCTTTGGCCAATCATATACAGTTTGAAACCGCTCTATAGACAATTAGACAGTGCTCTGGTGAAGCATAGCATGGGGAGTGCTCTGAGGAATTGTTCGACGTAATACCTGCCGCAAAATTTCACCACCGTACCATCCGTCACAGGTTGAAGTTTCATCTATACCATCTGGATGACTGGCTGTCAACCACCGTACGTTTTAAAAGACACTTCTTGCCACGTACGACCAAACTGTGGAACCAACTTCCTGCGGCGGTGTTACCGAACCGCTACGACATTGGAACCTTCAAAAAACGAGTCTACATCTTCTTGAAAGGCCGGCAACACTCTTGTGATACTCCTGGTGTTGCAGTAGTCCATGGGCAGCAGTGATCGCTTACCATCAGGTAACCCGCTTGCTCGGTTGCCGCACTATTATATAAAAAAATAGACATCTCTATGGAAAACAAGATAATGTTAATACAACCAGTCAGTATAACGTGACACACGGGACAGTATTTACTGTATTCACACGAAACTATGTAGTCGGTAGTGTAGTCGTTAAAACTAATGTATGTCGGATATCTGTACATAATACTATTTGCCTTCTTTTAGGATCTAATCCCGTGGGATAAACATTATCTTGTATACCAGAATTATTCTAATAGAAGATGGGGTTGGTATTACTGTAGATTTACACAACAAACACACACACAGCTTTGTTGATTTTTTTTTTTCTAAGTATTGGGTCAACAAACAGTTTAACATAAACAAATTACATATAATAGTGGATTTAATATTTTATAAATGTAAAATCAACACCGTTATCCACAGCTTAAAGTTCGTTGTTTTAAAATTTCTCTCTCTCTCTCTCTCTCAGTTTTAAATTAAAAAGAATTTCTTTAAAATTCATTAATTTTTTACGAACATTGTTCTTGTCAGTGGAGTTATTTTCCATCTTTTTCCATCAAAACGATCATCCGCCTTCCTTTTAACCTACTTGTAAGATCAACTTTTGCCATGTCCTATATTTGGAGTAACGTCGGAAAGACAGTCCAAATTCGCCTTTAAAATGACTTCCGTATGAAGTCGAAACTAGTCGGCGACCCTGGCTAACAACACGCGTGAGTATCCGTATTAAAATCATAATGTCTATTTCTCACTTTAGTTTTAATCAAATAAAGTATAACCTCCAATAATGATCACTAAATTATACAGCTCTAAAACATCTCTGCATTAGAAATTATTATAGAACTAGTCAGTGTAACGTCTCACCCGTGACTGTATTCACTGCAGATCTACAAGCTCGTAAAGTGAGCTGGTAAACGAAGCTTTGTTGTTTGTGGTTCAAGATAATGTAACTGAGGTTTATTTTATTTGTTACATACTAGTACAGTACTTATATCAGTAGAACTACACAACGGAACTTTGCCCCGTCAGAAGGAATATAAATGCTTGCTACTCTCTGATATTATAATACTGAAGTTTGGATGTTTATGAGTTTAAATGTTCGTTACCTACTCATTTATTCAGAATCTACTGGACCGATTTCCATTAATTTAAGCGCTCGAGTAGAAAAATCCCGGGAATAGAAAATAGGGTACTTTTTATCCCAAAATTCCAATAAGAGTCATATAATAAAGTATTGCGATTTTGTGCTTAACGAAGATGATTTTATTTATAATTATCGGCTGAGAGGATTATTTCCTGACTTATTGCATATTTTATTTATAATTTTTATATATTTATTTTCAGTACGCAAACGAAACCTGTATCAGTATTATAATTAGGACTTACCTGCTTGAAGCAAAATAATAGCTGACAGCACTCTACGCCATGCTTCCATATTGGTACCTGAAATATACAAACTAATTATTAAAAATAATATACACGACTGACAACTTACATAGCCTAGTCACTCGGAGAAAAGGATTCTAAAAATATGTATCTCTGACATCAAACTCTGTTAATCCGACTTAAGGTGGAATAAAAAAACTTGCATACATTCCAACAAACATACATACTCGTACATACATTAACCCTGAAAATACACAACTAATGTATTTTTACACGCCTGATCAAAAACACTCCTTTTTTGATCAGGCATAAAAACACATTACTTCAATTGAAGCCAACATTTTTATTTATTTACAACAACAACATTTTTAGCTATACACAACAGGTAACAAGTTTTGATGTAATTTAATACAATGTGTAAAGCCGCGTTCTCGCGTTTACGCAGCGACGAGCTACACGTCACATCGGACACAAAATTATATGACAACCGTTGAGAATGGTCTCTTGTAACGTCGATACCAGCGTAACGTTGAGGGAAAAGAGCGGCGAGTGGGGAGTGGCTTTGCGTCGTCTGGGATTCTCGACAGATTTTAGGTCAAACTGTTAACAAATTGGTTGCACTCTTTCGTCTTAAAAGAGCTAAAAAGAGATAGACATATTGTCACAACAACTCCACAAAAAATAAATTCACAAAAAAGTTATTACGAGAAGCGGCTTTCTACAAAGGAACGCAGACTGTCGCAAACTTAAGGGGCCGCGTTTTGGATTATTTCTGATTTATTTTGAAGCCTTTTTTAAATCATCTGGAATGCGTGCAAAGTTAAAAATATCGAAAGAAATTAGGTGATATTTATTTGATTTAAACAATAATTACTGGTGGTAATCGCATCAGGCTAATAGTATTCTATTTTTTAATACTTATGGTAATGGCTGAAACGGTGGTGGCCGACTGTTGGGGCGCCCGCCTGTGGATGCAAAATCCCAGGTTCGAATCCTGCCCGGGCTACATGGCTTTGTATACCAATCTGACTCATGTTAGTTTTCATCGACCACCACTTGCTTCCGGTGAAGAAAAACTTCGTGAGGAAACCTGCACTCTGGTTGATGATAATCAGCTAGTGTGTGAAATGGAGAAGGCAATGGCAAACCACTCCATTAAAATTGCAAAGAGAGTCGTTGTGTGTGTTTCATTCCATATAATGACCACAACCCTCAGTCATGAGGAAATACGACTAAAGAGAGAGATGGTAATGGCTAAGAATCCATAATAATGACGATTAGTGTGTTGCAAAAGGCAATACCAGTTTTAAAAACAAATTAATGTGTTATTTTGTAATCAGTGATATAAACTTCACCTAAATAAAATAATAAACCAAACAATGCGATGAAATAAAATATTAGGTAACCATGGATTACATCCCCTTAAGCTAGCAGCAGACGGCGTTAGCCGCTGCGACCTGCGGCCTCCGTTAACTATACCGAGACTTAGGGGTGTAGTAAAACATCGATGTTTATTATTAGTTATATCGAAGCTTTTATTTTATTTTTTGGTAGGTAAAATTGGTTTTTGTAGTAGTTTCAAGGAGTGTATTTCCATCAATCTAGAAACCTTAGAAAATCTATAAAATATACTTTAAATACTTTACTATACAAAGATAAACATATACACAACATCTTATAAAAAACCAAAAACATTATTAAAAATGCTACTTTTAACCGACTTCAAAAAAAGGAGGTTCTCAGTTTGACCTGGATTTTTGTATGTATATTTGTCCGCGATTATCTGGCGTTTGGCTGTACCGATTTTGATGTGGTTTTTAGAAAATCATTTTAATGCAACGCAATAGAATTACATATTTATATATCGACTAGCTTATACTCACCGCTTTGCCCGAGAAAATTGTACATCAAAGCTTTCCTTTATTATGACATGACCCACCCAGTCCATTAGTATAAACCGCATAAACATCTGTTCAGTAGTTTTTGAGTTTATCGCGAGCAGACAGACGGGTTGTCCCTAGTTTGTAAGTACCTGCCAAGAAAGACAAAATATCGATATATCGATGTTTTGTTTTCGTGTTTGCATACATCCCTCAGCCGGCGTCTATCAAGGTGCTGCAAGGTGCTGCAAGGTGCCGCCGGTCGCAGCGACCAGCTACACTCGACAGCACCCTGCAGCACTTTGATTAACGCCGCTATAAGTTGAACTGTTGACATATTGGATGTACTCTTTCTTCATATGCACTAAATGCTGTGCTAAAAAGAGACAGATATATCACACACATTATCACTACAACTCAGTGTAGTCGCGTGCTGCAGACTCTTGCGGCTTAAAGGCGGTCTCGTGATAATCGGTGTGCTGTTAACTCTAACTACAGTCGACGTATTCGCCAGACCCCACTTTTATACTTAGAGCAACTTATGCAACGGGAAAGTGTTATCCAAAATTTTCATGAAAGCGAATCTAATAATCATAATCCAAAATACTAAGGAGCTTCAAATCACAGCTTGTTTTGTTACTAGTCGCACCTCGGGGCTTCGCTCCTTTTTCGGGATAAAAAGTATACTTTGAGCTATTCTCGGAATTTTCTATCAGTGTACCAAATTTCTCATTTATAACATTAGTAGGAAGTGTGATAGAGTAGAAAGAAGCAGGATTGCTCCTAATTCACTAAAAATAAATTTCCAGCAAACTAAATAAAAAACCCCAATTCTCACACACAAAAACTAAACAAAATTGAAAATTCCCTTGACAACATTCAAACTTTCCAATATTTTATAGCGAAACTGCTAAACAAGCGAGCGGTTCTGGCGTTTTAATCACAAGCCAAACAAACAAGTTTGGGCGACGTGTTTGACGTTTGCCGGTAGTTTGAATGAAGCCCCGAGCGTTTAAACTTTATTGTGTGGAAAAATCTCAATTCATTCACGGTTCAAAAGGCTTAGTAAATAGGTTATTTCAGTATATTTATTTTAATGTCAAAAAAAAATATTTTGTGCTAGCTGCGCCCCGGGGCTCTGCTCCCGTTGCTGTTTAGGAACAAAAAGTACCCTATGTCCTTCTCAGTACTTCTAACTATGTGTATGTGAAATTTCAGCAAAATTGGTTTAGTAGATAAAGCGTGAAGAGGTCACAAACAAACCCACTTTCTCAAATCTTATTTTTTTTTTTTTTTTTTTTTTTTTTTTTTTTTTTTTTTTTTTTTTTTTGTTTCGCAGGGGGAAATGCTATTTGCGCACTGAGTGTGGGACTCCTGGGCCGCTAGTCGGCCCAGACTACCCACTAAAACCCCCTGCGGATGCCATCGGCCGCTTTGCAGGGAGGCGCCTTGGATCTGACTAACACAAGGCGCCTCAGCGACTGGCCGGTCTCTCACCAGAGACCGGGCTCACCATTTTCAGGGGCCCTCCGACACCTGGAAAGCCCCTGCCGCCGGGTGGGACCTATTATTGTCCCACCATTTACGGGGGTGCTTCGAGGCGCGCTAAATAGCGCCTCCGCCGCACCCCTCTCCTCTTCCTCCGGATCGGGTCCGCGAGGGGGTGGTCCTCGCGGTCCCTTTCATCGGCCTCCCTCTGCGACATGACAGTCTCGCAGAAGGAGGCCAATGCCTCCCAAGCTCCGTCGCTCCCCAGCATCGCATTCACGACGCCCGGGAGTGACAGGTCCATCCCGCCGAGCGCAGCTGTAAGTCGTGGCGCTGCTGGCTCCACCTGGGACACTGCTCTAGAACGTGTTGGGCAGTGTCCTGAGCCTCGCCACAATCGTGGCAGATTGGCTCGGCCTCCTCCGGGCCACGCGGTGCAGGTACTCACCGAAGCAGCCATGCCCGGTGAGCACCTGCGTCATGCGGAAGGTGAGAGGTTTTCGCCGTCTCAGCATCCACCTTTCCAGGACCCGGCGCAGGGCTCCCACTGTGCGCACACCGTACGCTGCCTGCGCCAGGTCCCCTCCCACCTCCGCACGAGTTCCGTCTGCCCTCGCAGGCGGACCCGCCGGATGGCCTCCGGCGAGGGGCGCCCTCGCCGATTTCCCTCATGTTCGCCACAAAGTGGTAAACTTCGGCGAGCACCTCCGCCACCAATTCCCACGGCGGATCGCCCGCGAGGCTGTGGCCGCGGCAAACGACACCGTACGGTACCCCCGTATCACCCTCACCGCGATCACCTTCTGCGCCTGCCGCAGCTGGCGTTTATTGTCCGCGGTGAGGGCGTCCACCCATATGGGGCACCGTACATCGCCATACTCCGGCACACGCCGGAGTACAGCTTTCTCACTGCGTCGCTGGGCCCACCCAGATTGGGCAGGAGTCGGCCCAGCGACGCGGCCGTCCTGACGATCCTCGGCCCCAGCTCGCGAAAGTGGGGGCCGAAGCGACCATCTCCCGTCGAGGATGAGTCCCAGGTACTTCATCTGGGTACTCACCCTCAACTCCTCCTGACCCACCTGGAGGCGCGCCCCTGAGGGGGTCCCCGCGTCCGGGCCCCGCGGAGAGGAGGACTTCGGTTTTGTCCAGACGGACCCGAAGCCCCAACCTCTCTATGCGGTCGACCAAAAGGGCAAGACCCGTTTCGGCCGACCGCGCCGCCTCTCCGAAGTTCGCACCCCGGGACGTGAAGAGAGTGTCATCCGCATAGCATATGACACCCGTCCCGGGGGGAAGCCGGCACCGCAGGACCCAATCGTACGCGATGTCCCACAGAATAGGGCCGAGAATCGACTTCTGCGGGACACCGCACCCGACGCTCCGCCGAACCATTTGGCCCCCCTGTCCTCATACAGGACGAAGCGCTCCTCCAAGTACGCCCCCAACAGCCTCCGCAGGTACGAGGGCACTCCGAAATACTCGAGCGCCTCTCGTATTACACCGTGCGGGATGCTGTTGAAGGCGTTGGCGATGTCGAGTGACGTCGCCAGGGTCACCTCTCCATCCCGATCCGCCTCCTCCGTCACCGACCTCAGATGCCTGAGAGCGTCGATGGTGGACCTCCCGGCCCGGAACCCATACTGCGCGTCAGAGAGACGCGGTCCCGGACCCTCCTCCACATGCCGAACGAGGCGCGAAGCCGCGATACTCTCCAGGGCCTTCGCAGCCTCGCTCAGCAGGACCAGAGGTCGCACCGCCGAGGCCGAGTCCAGGGGCCGGCTCCCCTTCGGAATAAGGCAGAGTCGACCCTCCTTCCATAATTTCGGGAACTGCCCCTCCCGCAGACAACGGTTGAGCAGTTCCCGAAACCTTTCCCCGAGGTGCACGAGAATCAGCGCGAGCACTTTCCCGTGCACCCCGTCTGGACCCGGTGCCCTCTTCTTCGTTCGGAGGCGGTCGAGCACCGCCTCCATTTCGACGTCGGTGACGGGGGGCGGATCGGCCACCACCTCACCTCCCTCCACTCTCACCACTCCGTCAGGCGGCTGTCCGGGCCATTCTCGGCGGGGAGAACCCCGCGGATTGCCGGGGAACAGGTCCCCGACGATTTCCTCCAGCAGAGCTGGCTGAAGGGTTTCCGTCAACGGAGCCGCCTGTGGACGCAATTTATCTCGCGCCCATCTGTACGGGAGGCCCCACGGGTCTCTTTCTAGACCCTTCACCAGCTCCTCGAGGGCCTCGTCTTTGGCCCGACTGATGGCCAGCTGTAGCTCCGTCCGCTTTTCGACGTACACCGCATACAGCTGGTCATCCCTCTCCTCGTCCCGGGGCTGCGCCGCCTGCTCCGACCGTACGCCCTCCGGGCCGCGTTGCAGGCGACGCGAAGGGCGGCAATCTCCGCCGACCACCAATAGACCGCCCCGCCTGGGGGCGCTCGACCTACGCTAGGGCATGGCCGCCCGGCACACCGCTGTGAAAGCGTCGCCGAAACGGCCAGCCGCTTCGTCCACCCCATTCCGTCCAGAGGCGGGAGGCTCCAGCGGCCGACGATGGCCGCCTCCTCCGCCAGTTCTACGTCGAGCCGCGTGAGGGCCCAGCGCGGGAACTGACTGCGCGCCGGGACGACGACGCCGCCTGACTATCGGGGGCAGCAGACACCTCGAACCGGATATACCGGTGGTCCGAGAGTGTCTCCACCCCCACTTCGACCCTCCAGTCCGTCACCAGGCGCGCGGCAGCGGGAGCGGCGAACGTTAGGTCCACCACCGACCCACCCGTCCGCCGCACGCACGTCTGGACTGTCCCCCTATTTCAGGAGAGACAGTCCCGCGGCCAGCGCCCATTCTTCCACCTTGCGCCCCTTGGGCTCGGTGGCCGGGTTCCCCCACGCCGTGGATTTGGCGTTGAAGTCACCGGCCACGAGGACCTTCAGGGGCGCCAGCCGCCTTATCTCCGGCACCAGAGCGTCCAGAAACTGCTCCAGGGCCGGCAGATCCCGGTTCGGGGAGAAGTAGACCCCAACTATGGCGTACTCTCCCCGAACCACCACCACGAACCCGCTGCCTCTCTTCTTGACCGCGAGGGAGGGGCGGCGCCAGCCTTGGCCACGATAGCCACGGAGCCATCGAGGTCCCCAGCCCAGTGGGACAGGAGGGAACCGCGTACGGCTCCGAAGCCACCGCGACGTCAACGTCCCACTGCGCCATGGATTGCAGGAGGAGATCCTGTGATCCGGCGCAGTGGTTGAGGTTGGCCTGGAGGAATCCAACCATTACTCCTCCATTTGGCCGACTGGCGCCTCCTGTTGTCGGGCCCCTCGCGGAGGAGGGGACAGCCCTTTGCCACGGACCGGCGGGGGGTTACATGACCTGCCCCCCATCACGTGGTCCGCCAGTTTTCCAGCGGCACTACACACCGCACAGCGGGGCTCCGCTGTGCAGGAAGCGGACAAATGCCCCGCCTCCCCGCACCTGTAGCAGAGCTGGCTGCGGTCCGCCTGCGAGGGGCACAACGCTGCCGTATGCCCCTTCCCCATGCACTTATAACAGTGCATGGGACGCGCCTCCAAGTGCCGGAGCTGCGCGCGACCCCAGCCCACACTGATGCTGCCCAACTCGAGCAGCTTCTTTGCCGCCACCACCGGGCAGCGCATCAGGGCAGAGCGAGAGCCCCGCCAGTCTGGGCGGACCTCGCCTACCCAGACCTGGTCTTCGTCGCAGCCTCCAGCCCTGGCGACCGCAGCCCTGACCCGCTGCGCGGTAGCCGTGTCGTTCAGGCCCGTCACGCGGAAATCCGCAGATTTGACGGGCCTGGATACCTCCGCAACGCCGGCCAGCGCCACCCTCAGGGCCGACGCGAGCGCATCGGCTTTGTCCGCGCTGGAGGAGCCTGGGACCTCGATGAGCCTCGCCCCGGTCGCACTTGGGCGAATCCGGAGCGAGCCGATGCCCAGTTCCTCCAAGCTGACCTCCTGCTCGGCCGTGAGAAGGGCGGAGGCGTATGTGGCCCCGTTCTGCGCTGCCTCCGGCTGTAGCAGAGCATTACAGCCGAGGAGCTGGGGGGCGACAACTTCTTCGCCTTCTTCTTTCCAGGGGCCGTTGACGCCGCCGGGGGCGCCTTGCGCCCGGTTGCGGGGGCCGCCGCGGATGCCGCTGGGGGTGCCGCTGTCGGCACTGCTGTGGGTGCCGCCGTGGGCTGGGGCCGGGACTTTTTTGCCCACGCCCTTGCCCTTGCCTCCCTTCCCTCTGACCTCAACCCAGGGAGCTCTGGGCAGGCGTCGGCGCTGACTGCGGCCGCTGAGGTCGACGGCCCAAAGGGACCCCACTCCGTCGACCTCTCAGCCGCTCTCTTCTGCCCTGGGGCCGGGCGCGCTGGCGCCCGGACCTCCATCTCCTCCGTCTCGGGCTGCACAGGCCGCGCAGGCCGCGACGCCGGGCTTGAGCCGGAGGCCTTCTCGATGGCCGCCCTCGCGGCCCTTGCCACCTCTGAGTTGTCACCCGCCAGCGGTGGGCGGGTGGCCCTGCGAGGCGGATGAGGATCCTGTCCTGCGAGGCGGCTGTCCACAACCCGCTTTCCACCATCCTCTCCATGGAGGCCTCCAGCCTCTCCACCAGATCCTCCTCCGTTGGGGGAGCTGTGTGCCTTCCGGCATTCCGCGCGGCCTGCAGGACCTCGCGGCGGGCCTCCTCATAACCCTGACGGAGCGCAGCGGCCTCCGCCTTCATGTTGGCCACCTCTCTTTGGAGGCGGCCATTATCGGCTTTGAGCCGCCGTATTTCATCGGTCTCGCTGCGCCCCACCAGGGTGTCAACGATGTCCTTGACATCAGAGGAGGCCCGTACTATCTTTGAACAGTAGCCCCCTTGAGGGCAGAGGACTTCCGGACGAGGCCGGTAATTACACTCAGCCTCTCCACCGCGGTGCTCAAGAGACTTTCGGCCCCCATCGCACCAAAGTCCGCCACCTCAATGGGGGCCACTTCCACCACACACACACTTCCACTCTCAACCGGGGTCCTCCCCTCCGGAAGGCCCGAGCTTCCAGAGTGGACGAGAAGGAGGTCTCCACACCCTCATCGTCCAAGTTCCTCCTCACCTTGTCTCGGGCCCTCGCCGACTTGGAGGCACCCCGCGCCCCTCCTCCTTTTGCCACAGCCTTTGACTGTGGCGCGCCCACCTCCGTGTCGGAGCCACTGGCGACCTCCGAATAGAGGCGCTTCGGGCCCAACAGTGACTCCGACAGTGAGGTGACGGACTCCACACTACCCAGGAGGCTCCCGAGCCTCCTCTGGCCCACGGCCGAGTCGGTCTCTTCCCCATCCGAGCCGATGTCCGATCTGGACCTATCCTGGTCTTTGTCCTCTTTCCTCCCCCCGTCCGAGATCATCCCCTCCCGATCCAGACTTCCCCCTCCCCGCTTCTTCCTCCCCTCCTTAGTTTGGCCCTGAGGAGGGCCTTTTTTAAGGAAACGCCCGGAGGCGTCCCTGTCAGGCTGATTAGGCTTAGGCATTTCCGCAGTTGATCGCATTAGTATTAGCTCCGACAGGAAAGTGCTCATTAGCCGCCGGCCTGCCACTCCGTTACGGTGGTCAGGACGCGACGTTGCCCGGGGAACGCGACGTGGACGCTAGCACTTTGGGGGGGTTCCCCCACTTTCTCAAATCCTATCCTAATCCTAAGTAATATAATCCTAATCCTCACTAATATTATAAATGCCAAAGTGAGTTTGTTTATTTGATTTTTGTAACCTCTTCACGCTTTATCTTCTGAACCAATGTTCCTGAAATTTCGCATACACATAGTTAGAAGTGCTGAGAAGGACATAGGAGGATAGACTTGACAAATTCCTCATGATTAATCTTAATAAGCGTCGTGATCTCATTGATTTGTTATTCCTGGCCAAACTTATGAGTAACAAGATTGACTGCCCTCAACTGTTGAGTCAAATTAACATTAGGATACCATATCACTACCCTAGGATGAAAATTACGAGGCTCCTTTCTCCCCCTGTACGTCGGACTAAAATGGGTAAAAACTCGCCAATTCCTCGTCTGTGCAAACCTATTTAATAAATTCAGCTTAAACTTAGATTTTGCTGATTCTATTCAAAAGACTCGCAAAGTAATTTTGTCTGTTATTTAAACAACTATTTTTAGTTTATACTTAATCACATACTCAGTATTTACTTACATTTTGAATGAAGCCCCGACATTTCAATTTGTGATCGTAAACATTTTTATAATAACTGTCAGAGGGTTGTATTAGACACAACATCTGATAATGATATACATCTGTTGCTTGGTGACTTTAATACTCCTAAATTAACGTGGACTCCATCGAGGTCCTCTTATTCCATGGATATTTCTTCTCGTAGCGGTACTGAGGCCGATCTTCTTATCGATTTGATGTCCCTTTGCAATCTCTCACAGTTTAATCATATTCCAAATTCTAATGGTCGCTTTCTTGATTTGGTTATTTCATCTTATGGTGATGTTAAGGTTTATGGTACAGAGTCTATTAGTCGCATTGATAAAAAGCATCATCCGCCACTTGCATTAGAATTGGAAAATATTAATTGCACTCGAGTCACAAAAAATTGCAAGAAAAAGCATCTTAATTTTAGAAAGTGTAACACTGAAAAAATAAAGGCTGAACTAAGAGGTGTTGATTGGTCCTGTCTCTTGAACTGTGTTAGTATTGATGAATCTGTATCTGAATTTTATGACACTCTCTTTGAAATTATTAAAAGACATACTCCTATGACAAGAGACTCTTCTCAAAATTATCCTATCTGGTTCACTAATACGGTAATTAGGTGTTTAAATGAAAAGAATAAATTTCACAAGCGATTTAAGAAATTTGGCAATCCTCGTGATTATGACACGTTTTCTTTGTTGAGAGCTAGATGTAAAGTCTTAATTGAAGAATGTTATTCTAACTTTATAAATTCTGTTGAAGCTTCCTTGAAAGAGGATGTTAAGCATTTCTGGTCTTATGTAAATAATAGTAGGGGTGGTAGTTCATTACCTCATACAATGAACTTTAATAACATGTCTTCATCAGATCCGGAGACTATCTGTGAGATGTTTTCTGATTATTTTAAGTCTGTGTTTGAAGCTCCGGTTCCTGGGGAAAATTTTGATACATCTTCTTTTAAGCCCAAATTTTCGAGCACCATATCTAACATCTCAATTACTCGTGAGGAAGTTCTAGAGTGTATTGAACGTCTGGATGGTAACAAGAGCGCTGGCCCTGATGGTATTCCTCCGTGTTTCATAAAAGCGTGTAGCGATGAACTCTCTATACCTATTCATTTATTGTTTAATTGGTCACTTTCATCAGGTATATTTCCTACGCGCTGGAAATTGGCACACATAGTACCAATCTATAAAGCGGGCGATAAGTCACAATGCTCTAATTTTAGACCCGTCAGTATACTATCTTGGTTTGCTAAAATGCTTGAGAGTTTGGTATATACTGCACTGTATAATCATGTTAAGAACTATATTTCACCAAAACAACATGGCTTTGTTAAGAATAGATCAACTATAACCAACCTACTCGAATATAAAAATTACTTATGTAGTGCATTCGCCAAATGTGAACAAACAGATTCTATATACACTGACTTCAGTAAGGCTTTTGACAAAGTTCAACACTCAATTTTAATTATAAAACTTGAAGGATATGGTGTTCATGGCAACTTGCTTCGATGGATTCATTCCTATTTATCTAATAGGAGTCAACTTGTTGCTTTGAAGGGTTACACATCATCGCCTGCTGCGGTTACTTCTGGGGTTCCACAGGGGTCTCATCTCGGTCCATTGTTATTTGTTCTTTTTATTAATGACCTAGTTGACTCTTTAGTTTGCCCCTGTCTTCTGTATGCGGATGACCTCAAGTTGTTTTCTGTAGTCAGATCGTTGAATGATTGCAAATTGCTACAAAATGATCTAAATACTATCTCTTCTTGGTGCAAAGACAATTTTATGTTTCTTAATGTATCGAAATGTTTCGTTATTAGTTTCACATCTAAACGTCTAAAGTTGTTATTCAATTATTCCATTGATGATGCATCGCTTGAAAGGAAGTCTGCCATTAAAGATCTGGGAGTTATTTTTGACGAGAAGCTTACTTTTAGAGAACACTATGATCATATCATTCACAGAGCTAACCAACTCACGGGATTTATATTAAGAGTTACAAAATTTTTCAAAATCCTTATAGTGTAATCACGATTTGGTATAGTTTAGTGCGTAGTATCTTGAAGTATGGCTGTGTTGTTTGATCTCCATTTTATGAAGTACATAGCCAGAGAATAGAAAGAGTACAGAAAAAATTTCTAAAAAAATTAGTAATAGATTTGGTATGGGTCGCTCCCTGTCAAATTATTTGGATAGGTTGAACAAGTTCCACTGCATTTCACTTGAAAATCGCCGTAAATTAATAGAGTTATTATATCTATATAAAATCGTTCACGCTATCATAGATTCACCCTATTTGCTCTCGTTACTCTGTTTCAACACGCGCTTTGCCTTAAGAAATCGGAGTCGTACATTCTGCTTGCAGGTTTACAAGAATAATACCTCATTTTATAACCCTGTTACTCGTATGTGTAGACTTTTTAATGATTTGGCCTCGCAGAATGGACTCGATATCTTTGGAGCTAGCCTGGGTAGTTTTAGATCTAGTGTGCTAAATTGTTTATTAGATAATAATTAATTCAATTAACTACCTACTTCTAATATTTTATTTATTTATTTTGAACTTGCTTTATACTTATTATTTTAATGTTTTTACGTTTCTATATTTTTGAAACCTTCTGTGTGTGTATATTTTGGGCTATAACCTAGTTCCATACTTGCTTAAATTGTTATTTTTTATAATGTAATGGCTGTAACCTGTTTTACACACCTTAATAAATAAAATAAATAAAATAAAATAAAAAAAAATTTAATTCACAATTGTACAAAAGTTATAATTTATTCTTCACTTCACAGTTCACAGTTTTAATTTTAGTTCATCGCAGTGGTAGATACCTAATATGTTACAGATTATGTGCAAGCGATGTTTGTCTATAAAGATTGTGCAATCAGATCTATTTTTGGTGAATGGTGATTGTTATTTTTCATGTATTGTTGTAACAATTGTTGACAAACTTAATAAATAAAAAGGATATCTTTCATCCCGGGAAAAAGTACTGTTCCCATATTCCTATGGGAAATTCACGCGTACGAAACCGTGGGCAAAAGCTAGCTATCAAAAATAAAAGTGACATTGAAATTTTCTATTAGTTTTTGAACGACCACAGCGCCAATGACTACAAGGTACATTTTCCTTTGGATTAACACATATACTCTCTATATTTCCCGACTATTCCGAAGTCCCGCTCCGAACATATGCATCACAATACCAGTCCCTAGTGAATACACCCCTATATCCATTGGCAAATCTCTTATTCCAATAATTCGGCCTCCATTTCCGATCGGCCCTCAATATTTTAGGTCCCCGGAACACCTGGGAGTATGCAAACTGTAATAGACTGCTCCTCTGAATTCTGTATGAGACCTTGGTCCTAACCGGTCCTAGGTGAGCGATACAGTGCTGCGCGGTGCGATGCGAAGCTGTGCTGCTATATAACACGCGACAACACCGATAATTATAGGTCACAAATATATACCTTTATTATTTTATATTTTATTATAGACTCTCGATTTTAAGCATGTGTATTATATTTTTTCTGACTGTACACTTGTACAGATTATAAATACCTACTGTTTTAATTATCTGTACAGTCTTCTTCTATCTTTTTAAAACAAAATGTATAAAAGGAGAAACTGACTGATGACTGAATGTTTTTATATTAGACTAGCTTTTGCCCGCGGCTTCGTTCACGTGAGTATCTCACGGGAACACTGCTATTTTCCTGGATGAAAGGTACCCATAGGATACCTTTTCAGTGCTTCCAACTATGTGGCGTAAGATTGGTTCAGTAGATAACATATGAAGAGGTAATAAACAAACAAACTTACTTTCGCACTTATAATATTAGTTAGGATATTGTTATTGAATTACTAAACCCAGAATCTACTAAACGAATTTCGATGAATTTTGGTAGGTATATTAACAAATCTTTTTTTTTTTAATAGTACCTAACAAACTATAAAATTCCCTCAGGAAGCAAAGCTCCAGGGCGCAGCTAGTATTAAGTATATTCCTTTGTATAAATTAATAAATATCCATTCATTATCAAGTATCAAATTGAAAATGCTAATAAAATTGCCTTTCATTATAGGTGATCAAAGAACCAGCTATTTTTAATTTTCCCTCGCAAACCCAATGAGCGTTAAAAAAACCATTGGACGCTACATTACCTACGTTAAAAGCACTTAATATCGTTATTATTAAACTTTTACAAGATCATAACTGTATTACTAGATACGTTAAAATTTCGGGTTAAAATGTGCTAAGTATTTCCGATATATTTTTTTCCTTCTAGCCCACTATTGAGCTAAGCGTGGCCTTCGAGTCTCACGACTCTTAGCTCTGTCTACCCGTAAGGGATAAAGACGTGATTCTATGTATGTAGTATGTTCTACCTTCTCTGAAACAAACCTTTTTACAAATTCTTACAAAAATTACATCTTCTACGCACAAAATGTAATTTATGTAACGGAAACACATATTTTTTGCACAAAATATGTGAAAATATCACCTCTGTTCACATAAAGTTTAATGACCCACAGGTTTGTATGCCATTATGCCATTAGGGTCTCACCACACTGGAACTTTTCACTTTATAATTCTTAGTTTATGGGCTACCAACGTTTGCTTAGAGTTGATTTAATTAAACAAAACGTAATTTTTTGAACGAAAATTCGAACGAGTAGATACGAACGATGAAAAAACCTTTTAGGGTACTTGAAAATAGTCTCCTGGTAAGATCGAAACTATATAGTCGGCGATCCCGACATAATTGCACGTGAGTGACCGTTTTTTTACAATAAATTTCAAATAATTACATACATATATAGATACATATTATCACGCCTCTTTCCCGAGGCAGAGACTAGCGATTTCCACGATCCTTACAGATCTCTTGCTACGATCCTTACAGATCTCTCTCGCTTCCTCTACACTCATCACTCTCTTCATACATGCTCTCCGGTTATGGGTGCTCCTGATATCTCCCTTTTTAAGGAGGTCCGCAATCTGGTAATTTTCAAATGATTTTTACCAGAAAATGCAAAGGTATTCTATCCGAACTAATATTATAAATGCGAAAGTGAGTTTGTTTGTTACCTCTTCACGATTTATCTCCTGAATCAATCTTCCTGAAATTTCGCATACACATATACTTAGAAGTACTGAGAAGGACATAGGGTACCTTTCATCTTTGGAAAAACACTGTTCCCGTGGGAAATTCACGCGGGCGGAGCCGCGGACAAAAGTTAGTCTTCTATAAGTATCAAGAATGAGGTAACAAATAAGACGGTTACCGGAATAAACACAGTTGTAACGGTAAAACCGATATTCTACGATAGGCGGGCCATGAATAAATTTACAAGGGTTCGATATCAGATTTGGGATGAGACAATTTTTATGTTTGTTCAGTCTATGATGGCCTATTTTCAGCAGCTGATATTCTGGGGGTCGATTCTGATAGCGTTAAGTCATAATCGTGTCTGAATGGTTTTTTGGATTATTTATCATGGCGATAGTGAGGTCAATCAAGTGTGGTCTATTTGTGTAGTAATTATTGTTAAACATTACTACAAGAATCCCAACTAATATTATAAATGCGAAAGTGAGTTTGTTTGTTACCTCTTCACGCTTTATCTACTGAACTAATCTTCCTGAAATTTCGCATAGGTACACATAGCTGGAATTACGGAGAAGGACATAGAGTACCTTTCATCCCGGGAAAGAGCACAGTTCCCGTGGGAAATTCACGCGGGCGAAGCCGCGGGCAAAAGCTAGTTATAGATGAAAGCACTTCTATCAAAACATCATGGAGACTTAGCAGAAACCACACCCGCTTTTGATGGCGCAGAAAATTATAAAACAGTTCTGCAACTGTATTTTTTTATAATTTTGATACCTTTATACACTCATATCTGACAAAAATAAATAAATTATGAATAAGGTTTTATAAAAAATCGCTATGATTGCATATGGCATATTTTTAACATAATTAGCTTTCTATCTTTAAAATTATTTTGTTAATTTTAAATACTTTATAAATACTTTAAAATCAACCTCGTCGATTTTATATTTTTCTTTCAAAAATTCTGAACAAGTTTGATTATACTTTGTCTGGCAAAAGAAAGAATATTGATAAGAATATGAATATACATGTAGTCAGTGATAGAATAGTGTTATTGTCGTGTTACTTAGTGCGTTAACGATGTGACTATGTGTGATGGTGTTATCAGCGAGATATTGGAGATCTTCGTTGTTGGACAGTTTTGATGGTTAAACCATGTCTGGCTAGTTAGCACGGAAGACCATTAAAAGTAAAACTCACTGGTTGAAATGGATTGATCCGTTTTGGTGGAGCACGGACCCTTGCCGTGGGTAGGTTAGGGCTGGACCCTGCCGTGACATGTGGACCAAATGAGAAGTTAGTGTTAAATGACTTCATAATCCGTGAACATCCGAAAAATCCCTGGATGCTTTGGGCTGTAACTTGAAGTAGGAGTTGTGTACCCTGTCTGAATACCCTCATCCTGACAGTTATTTTGATCTGAGTCTAATGCCCACATATGTTTCCACGTGAACCCATTGTTGAAGTACCTATACTGTGTTTACCGCTCTGGTCATCCATTTCTGAGCTGAGCTCGGCTCCCCCTGAACCCATGATATGATTCTGATGTTGTGATGTGTTATTTCCGACATACTCATCACTTTTTAAGTCGGTTAAAAAAGTCTGTGAATATGATAATTTCTACATAGACTTACTCATATTTTAACTAAAATAAACAAATAAGTTAATAACAAAGCCACATACCGTTATGTTAATGACAAAATTTAATTAAACGTCCAACCAGCCGCATATTTATTTTTCCGATAATTTTATGCAATAATTTATATCTGTTCTGGTTACTAACCGAATCAATTTATGTGCAGTGAAGGGAATAATTATTACTTCTGTAATATTAAATTACAGATAATTTGTTTTAATTTAAATAAATGTGGTCGAATGAACGAAATTCCTCATGCTAACTGTTTGTAATATAATGGGTGAAACGAAACGCAAGCGTTTCCCATTGTCGCCGCCAGGCGTTCGGGGTTCTCACACTGCTCGCGTGAATGTGGTCGCGGACGGCCGCCATTGTCCTGTGTTATATCGGTTTGATTTTAATACGCGGAGAGGTCCCGCGTCTTTTGATTGTTAATTAGTTTGAGTTATATTTGTGAATTTCCTGTTTGTTAAATAACTATTAAGTTTGTGTTTGTGTAACCCGTTATTGTGACTTTTTCCTGTGAGATGTGACGCGTGGCTGGTCGCTCACATCTATCTGTTGCCGAGCCAACTTCGGGAAGAAATCTATTTATTTGTTCTGGGGAATTGAGATCTCATGGGTTAGGTAGGGTGATTAGGCATCCCCCCTTTCCGAAGACATTCGAAGTTGGATCCGAAGATTAAGAAGATTCAGTTTGGTAAGTGGTTTATAATTTAGTTACTTAGTTATTAGTACATAGGGTTCTATAGCTCCCTTTATAAGCTATAGTGGTAGCAGACTGCGTATAGGTTAGGTTAGGTTAGTCGGACAGACGTAGTGCCGGGTCAAGGTTTTTACCGGTATTTTTTTTTACCCGGTAAATTTTTCGGTACCGAACCCTCCCGCCATTTCGTTTGCCCGGATTCTCTGCGCACATTTTCTGGTAGCAGAGCGTAGTTTATCTACCCTCTATTTGTTCGTTTGTAAAAAATAATTAATTGTTTGTAAAAATTATTAGATTTTTCTTAGTTTGTTTGTATAAGAATATTTGTAACCTTTTTTGTATTTGTTTGCGGTTTGTACCGTGCGTTCCGGGTTTGTGCCATTCTCATACCTACCGCGGTTCTTCGTGTAGTTGTTTGATTTTGTTGTTTTTTATTTACCTTTTGTTATTTTTTGTTTGTGACTTGACGCGATGGCGAAGGTCTCCAATGCTAGGGCGACACTCGCCAACGAATTGAGATGGTTTGTGACGGCCGGAGGACTCCTGTCCCGGAAGGACAGGGAGGGCGCCATACTGCTAAGAGCGGATCACCTCCACTCACGATTGATTAGCGCGGAAGCGGCCATGGTGGTGCTTACCGAAGCCGAACTTGCCCCGGAGGTCTACGCAGGTCACATGGCGGACATGGACCAGATCCTGAGTCTGCACGATGATATCGCGGAGGCGGCGACCGCAATAAGGGCGAGACAGGCTGGCGGACCAGCCCCTCGCACACCTGTTAGACAGGAAGGACCAGCGGTTACTGGTCGGCTCCCCACCCTTCAGCTGTCCCACTTTGGGGGTAGAATGGAGGAGTGGGTAGCATATAAAAATATGTTTGAGTCCCTGGTCGTAGCACGACAGGATTTGTCGAAGGCCCAGAAGATGGCCTACCTCCTCTCCACTCTGGAGGATGAAGCGCGGTCGCTCATCCAGCACCTCCGGGTGGAGGACGACCAGTACGATACGGCTTGGGAGTTATTGAACTCCCGCTACCAAAATTTACGTTTGTTAGCGGATGCGCACGCCGCACAGTTGATGGCCCTGCCCAAGGTGGCCAACAGGGCACAGTTGCGCCTGCAGTTGCTCACGCCCGTTACAGTGGCCTGTAACGCGCTCCGCACACTGGGGCTGCCGGTGGACCAATGGTCTTTTTTGTTGGTGCACATTGTATTGGGCAAATTGCCCAATGACATCCGCTCGCGGTTTGAGCGCGAAAATGCGGAGCGGGATAGCACCACCCTACCAACATTCACTGACTTGGTGAAGTTTTTGGAGTTTGAGGCACGGGCGGCTGAGAATACCATGACGGACTCAGCGCCATCCAGAGCGCCTGAACGTAGGCCCTTGGAACCCTCATGGCGAGGCAAGCCCCAACAGGGACGGCAACCGCCACCGCGTGGAGCTGGTGTGCGGGTTGCACACACGGCAGCAGTCGCGAGGGACGCGGACTGCCTGCAATGTGGCCGGATGGGCCACAGCCTGCTACAATGCAGGGACTGGCAGAGACTGCCAGTACAAGATAGGCGCCGCATGGCAAAGCGGCATGAACTTTGCTTTTATTGTTTGGGCGGTCACTATGCACGTGACTGTCCCAGTGCCATACCATGCAGTGCATGCCGTGGGCTGCACCACGCGATGCTCTGCATGAACCGGAACGGGGATGGCCCCCGGATGTTGAGGCAGGGGTCCCCTATGGGCGGGGGCGCTCCTGCGCGAAGCCCTCCACCATCGGACGGAGGACGCGGCTTCGCTCGTCGCACCCCTCCTCGGGAGGGGGGTCGCGTACCTGCGCGGGTCTTGGCGGACCGGGACCACGCGCCTCAAGGTCATGGCCAGTATGTGGCTGGCCAGGCCCCGGATAGGGCCCCCATGGGCGGGGGCCCTAGATCGGACGTGAGAGTGGGGACACCCCCCTCCACGCGGGTTACCAATACCCAACACATGCAGCCGCAGCGGTTTTCTCCGCCGCTGCACGAGTACCCACGGCTGGAGTACCACCCGCCGTACCATATGTATGGCCGGGCCGCGGGTTATGCCCCCCCTCAGATGGGGATGAGCACTCGCCCGCCAAATTATCCGGGTCAGTGGCGCGCCCCTGGTTTGGAGAGAGTGGGGAGCCCGTAACTAGCTTGCTCCCTTGCTGGGACAGAGCCGCGGACGGTTCTGCTCCCTACCGCGGTGGTCCGCGTATGGGGTCGTGGGGGAGAAGCCATGAATTTGAGAGCTCTGTTGGACTCAGGGGCTCAAAGCAGTTTGGTTACCACTCGAGTGGCACACCAGTTAGGTTTAGTCATGGAAGACTCGCCTGTGCCACTTCTTGGAGTTGGTGGCATACAAGTGAAGTGTCTGACGGGCCAGACACTTGTCACCTTTTCTTCGCTGAAGTCCTCCACAATGAGGATCACGACTTCGGCTATGGTAATGGATACCATTGCGGGTTGGCACCCCTCGACAGACATACCGCCGGGTGTGTTGTCTTTGGTTTCGGGTCTGGATTTGGCCGACCCCTTTGTCTTTCATCCCGGCCCAGTGGACTTGCTCCTGGGCTCGGACGTATTGGGTTGGATTTTGTTGGGTACCCAGAGAGCTCTGGGTTCGTCTTCACTGATGGCAGTGTCTACTATCTTTGGTTTCGCCCTGATGGGCCCTGTGTTTGATAATAGCACCGTGGAGGAGCCACCGGTCGTCGCATCAGCGTCCTTGGCCAAGACCATGCAAAGGTTTTGGGAGGTGGAGGAGCCACCTATGAGTTCCAGGATGGATCCGGAACACGCTGAGTGCGAAGCCCTTTTTCGATCAACCACGGAGAGGTTGCCTTCCGGTCGGTTTGTAACTAGGTTACCCTTTGTTGCTACACGTCCTAGCCTAGGGCAAAGTAGGGCGCTTGCGGAGAAACGACTGCTGTCCATGGAGCGACGCATGCAGCGTGACCACGTACTTCGCGATAAATATATTGAATTTATGCGCGAGTACGAGGATTTGGGTCACACGTCTCCGGCTCGAGTTGATTGGAGCTCAACTGGGCATTATTTTTTGCCCCACCACGCGGTGGTGAAGGCCTCAACAGGCAAATTGAGGACCGTCTTTGATGGGTCCGCACCCACTTCGAACGGGGTTTCGTTGAATCTATGTTTGCATTCAGGTCCCAAATTGCATAGGGACATAATTGACATCGTCTTGAACTTTAGAAGACATCAAGTGGTTTTTGGTGCGGACATCCGGATGATGTTCCGCCAGACAGTCATACATCCTGAGGACAGGCGATTCCAGTTGATACTCTGGCGTGAGCGCCCTGAGGATCCTGTGACGGTGTATGAACTCAACACAAACACGTATGGTTTGAAATCTAGTCCCTATATCGCCATCAGATCATTGCTTGAATTGGCAAAGCGGGAACGGATCCGCTTTCCCCGTGGGGCTTCCGTGCTGTCACGTGACTTGTATGTAGATGACGTGTGCACCGGAGCCCAAAGTATTGAGGAGGCCCTCCTACTGCGGGATGAATTGATCGAAATATTGAAGACAGGTGGCTACGAGCTACGTAAGTGGTTGTCCAATGAGCCTAGAGTTCTAGAAGGGATCCCGGAGGATCACCAACAGAACCCTCACCTGTTTGAGGATGTGGATGATCCCAACAGGATAGCGGTGCTGGGCATGCAGTACCAGCCGCTAACCGATATTTTCACATTCCAAGTGGACTTGGAAATACCAAAAGTCTGGACTAAGAGAACGGTGTTGTCCGTAATAGCTCGTATGTTTGATCCAAGCGGTTGGATCAGTCCAGTGATATTCTCTGCGAAGTGTCTTCTTCAGAGACTTTGGACTTTGGGCGTCTCGTGGGACGAGCCGCTGTTTGGTCCTCCATTGGATGATTGGCTCGAGTTGTTTTCATCGATTAAGGAAGTCAATCGGATTGCCTTGCCTCGTCGAATATTGCCCCCCGGGAAATGTCGAGCCAGCCTGCATGGCTTTTGTGACGCGTCGGAGCGAGGCTACGCCGCGTCAGTCTATATGCGGACAGTTGACGCCGATGGCCGGGTCAATGTCTCGCTTTTGTTAGGGAAGAGCAAGGTCGCCCCCATCAGGACTAGGCTGACTATTCCCAAGCTTGAGTTGAGCGGAGCTCACCTTCTCTCTAAATTGTTGCATCACGTTGCCAGTGAGCTGGCGGCCACGGTCGAGATACGAGACATCTTCGCCTGGTCGGATAGCCAGGTCGCGCTTGCATGGTTGCGCGCGGCCCCACATACCTTGGAGGTTTTTGTTGGAAACAGGGTTTCCCAAATTCAAAATATTGGAATTGATATAACATGGAGACATGTGCCGGGAGACTTCGGACTGTGCTTCCCGAGGTTGTACGGCACCAGAATTGGTGTCACACCCGCTCTGGTGGGGTCCAGAGTGGCTGATGGGATCAGAAACATCTTGGCCTGTCTGTCAGACAGATGTTACTTCTTTGAGTTTGACTGGGCTCCGTGTACATGCTGTAGTCGCTGAGACGACGTCAGAGCCGGATTGGCTACTTGCTCGGTATAGCAGTTTGGATAAGCTTCTGGGTGTTACCAGTTGGATTAAGCGTTTCATACATAATTGTAGAAACCCCCAGGCAAAGCGGTTGGAGCCGATTGCAGGTGCAGAAGAGCGCCGGAGCGCATTGTTGCATTGGGTCCGTGTCGTGCAGACCGGACGGTTTGAGTCAGAGCTTCGTATTTTGCGCGACGGACGCGCTAAGTTGAAGGGCGCGGTCGCTCGTTTGAACCCGTACATCGACTCGGATGGGCTTCTTCGGGTTGGAGGCAGGCTCCGGAAAGCGGATCTTCCATATGAGACTCGCCATCCTCTGTTGTTGCCCAAGGGCGGACCCTTGGTGCAGCTTTTGGTGTCTGATCGACACATTCGTAACGCCCATGCTGGGTGCAATGCTTTGTTGGCTATTTTGCAACGCGAATTTTGGATTTTGTCTGCCCGAAGAGCAATCCGTAGTGTTCTGTTTCGATGTATTGCATGTTATAGGTTGAAGGCATCCACGATGCAACCACAGATGGGTGATTTGCCCGCTGATCGAATCCGACCTTCGAGACCGTTTGACGGCGTTGGAACCGATTTTGCCGGTCCCTTTTCGATCAAGGCTTCTCCCTTTCGTAATGCCCGTATTGTGAAGGGCTATTTGTGTGTATTTGTTTGTTTGGCCACCAAGGCTGTCCATTTGGAGGTGGTATCGGCTCTGACTACGGAGGCCTTCGTCGCCGCGTTGGATCGCTTAGTTTCGCGTCGAGGTCTACCTTCCCTTATTAGGTCTGATAATGGCACAAACTATAAGGGAACTGTAAATTATCTTAAGGATGTTTCTGTGTTTATTGATAAAAATTGTACTAGTTTAAGTCAAATTGCTGCTCAAAGGGGAATAACCTGGAAGTTTAGTCCCCCAAGTTGCCCCCATTGGGGAGGGATTTTTGAAGCGGCTGTGAAATCCGCAAAGACCCACCTCCGCCGCATTATCGGAGAAACGGCTCTAACTTTTGAAGAGCTGGCCACAGTGTTTTGTAAAGTTGAGGCGGTCCTCAACTCTCGTCCTCTCTGTCCGCTATCTCCAGATCCAAATGACTTGGAAGCTCTCACCCCTGGTCATTTTTTGGTGGGAGGGCCGTTGAATGCCCTGCCCGAATACCCGTGGAAGGACGAACGCGTATATCGGTTGTCGCGTTTTCAAATGTTGCAGCAAATGAGCCAGGACTTTTGGCGTCGCTGGTCGCTTGAATATTTGCATTTGCTGCAGCAAAGAGTGAAGTGGACAGACAGGACTGAGCCTCCCAGGGAGGGTGATTTAGTATTGTTAAAAGAGGCAAATTTGCCCTCATTGCTTTGGCGACGAGCTCGCATATTACGTTTGATTCTTGGCGGAGATGGCACTCCGCGTGTGGCTGAGTGTTGGTCGACGGTTCGATTTTAAGGAGAGGTGTGACCTCTCTCGCCCGCCTTCCGGTAGAGTAAGCTAGCGGTCTGCTTCTCAGACCGGGACGGGGGGATGTTTGTAATATAATGGGTGAAACGAAACGCAAGCGTTTCCCATTGTCGCCGCCAGGCGTTCGGGGTTCTCACACTGCTCGCGTGAATGTGGTCGCGGACGGCCGCCATTGTCCTGTGTTATATCGGTTTGATTTTAATACGCGGAGAGGTCCCGCGTCTTTTGATTGTTAATTAGTTTGAGTTATATTTTGTGAATTTCCTGTTTGTTAAATAACTATTAAGTTTGTGTTTGTGTAACCCGTTATTGTGACTTTTTCCTGTGAGATGTGACGCGCGTGGCTGGTCCGCTCACATCTATCTGTTGCCGAGCCAACTTCGGGAAGAAAATCTATTTATTTGTTCTGGGGAATTGAGATCTCATGGGTTAGGTAGGGTGATTAGGCATCCCCCCTTTCCGAAGACATTCGAAGTTGGATCCGAAGATTAAGAAGATTCAGTTTGGTAAGTGGTTTATAATTTAGTTACTTAGTTATTAGTACATAGGGTTCTATAGCTCCCTTTATAAGCTATAGTGGTAGCAGACTGCGTATAGGTTAGGTTAGGTTAGTCGGACAGACGTAGTGCCGGGTCGAGATTTTTACAGGTATTTTTTTTTACCCGGTAAATTTTTCGGTACCGAACCCTCCCGCCATTTCGTTTGCCCGGATTCTCTGCGCACACTAATAACTAATATTATACTACTTTATAACTAATATTATAAATGCGAAAGTGAGTTTATTTGTTTGTTTGTTACCTCTTCACGCTTTATCTACTGAACCAATCATCCTGAAATTTCACAAACACATAGTTAGAAGTACTGAGAAGGACATAGGTTACTTTTCGTTCAGGAAAAAGCGCATACTGTGGGGAAATTCACGTATGGGCGAAGCAGCTTGGCGGGCGAAAGCTAGTCTTTTATAAATATAAATTCTCTTAATGGTGAAATATCAGTTTTCGCAAATGCGATTTTCTTGAATCTAATTGACACTTTGCACTTTCTATAACGTTCTATAGGGCTAACTCAATCTGTGTGATTTGTCCGTAAATATTGCTTTAACTGGCCTTATTATTATTATCTCGATCGTTATATTTATCCGTCCATTTAGAATTTGGCAAGTAAGCATCTGTGGGGCAAAGCCGGCCTCTTCCAGCCTCTTATTATCTTTTATTATTATTATTATTTTATGATAATGGTTAGCCGTTGAGACCTTGGGATGTTGGGGCATAGAGGCTAAGCGCCTATTTAGGGAACTCGGGCGCAGATTATCTTCGAGAAATTCTAGCGACTCTTGCTCCTTGCTCTTTTCTGGTGCAAAGGGTCGCTATTGCCATACAACGCGGCAACGCGGCCAGCGTTTTGGGCAGCTTTGCACCGGAAACTTTAAGGGGCGGGTTCTTACTTACTTACTTCGATGGCTCGACGATCCAAAGAGGATTTTGGCCTCCGATACTAGAAGCTTTAATTCCTTCCTGTTCTGCGCTGTTTCCTGCCAGTCGGCTCTTTGGAGGGCCACCAGATCTTTTAGGACCTCATCCCTCCAGCGGTATCTGGGCCGGCCGCGGCCGACAGGTCGTTTCCCGCTTGGTCGTCCCTTATACGCTCTCTTAGCTACGCGATCCTCTCCCATCACTCTCCACGTGGCCGAGCCATCGAAGCCTTGCTGCAAGGCTGAAGGGGGCGGAGTTCTAAATTATATTTTATTATTTGACAATATTTGACATATAAATTCTGTAATATTTAAGATAAGGTTTTTAAAGTTATGGTGTAAGAAATTTTCAGTCCTCGACTGATCTTCTTCGCTGGTATCAAGAGAGCTGGGGGCCGATTCTACTAATAACAAACGTAGATGTCGTATCTCAATTGTGTCTTAAGATCCAAATACATTGAACTAAGATCTCTGTAAGATTTCTATGCTTTATTACGATTTCTTTGGCTTTTGAGACACAACTGAGTCACGATGACACTAAAATACATACATACATACATATTATCACGCCTTTTACCCGTGGGGGTAGGCAGAGACTAACGATTTTCACCTGCTACGTTCCTTACAGATCTCTCTTGCTTCCTCTACACTCATCACTCTCTTCATACATGCTCTCCGGTTATGGGTGCTCCTAATATCTCCCTTTTTAAGGAGGAGTCCGCAATCTGGTTGGAGTGCGTTCTTCGAGGTCGACCTTGACCAAAATCTTTCCATTCACCTCTGCATTATAAAAAAAAATAAACAGTTAAATATATTAATCTATTTAATTTATTTAATTAATGTTATTCATATTCTAATTCCCACTAATTTCTTGACACTAACTAGCAAGGGGCCACCCTACCTGGGTTCATGTACTTATTACCTTTACAAACATTATACCCATACCAATGTAAACCTGTACATGTAAGCGAGAATCTCTCTCTCTCTCTCTCTCTCTCTCTCGAGTGGTTAATGCACCCGCCTGTGGCCGCTTCTATTATGCAAAAGCTCGTAATGTTTATGCAAAACATGTCTGCCATTTTGACATATTATGAGATATTAATATTCAGGTACCTACTTAGTTATTTTAACGTAAAATCTTAATCCTAACTAATATTTTAGAGCAAAAGTGAGTTTGTTTGTATATTAATTCACGTTTGTTTGTTATATATTTTCTACGCTTTATCTACTGAACCAATCTTCCTGAAATTTCGCATACACATAGTTAGAAGTACTGAGATGGACAAAGGGTACCTTCATTACAGGAAAAGGCCCTTTTTCGTGGTATCACGCGGGTGAAGCCGCGGGCAAAAGCTAGTAAATTAAAAAAATATATATTTTGGTAAAAATGCCAATTCTGTCACTTATTTACGTCACCTATTCTATTTCTTAGTGAAAATTCCGACTAGTTCCGTCATAACACTTATTATTTCCCGTCCAATTCCAGATTGTCACTTGTCACCGTTCGTGACAAGGGTGCCCGCGCGGCTGTGACAAGTTGTTAAATATATGGACGTTTCCGGAGTTCAAGTGAAAAGAATTCTTGTTGATTCCGTACTTATTAATTTGACGACTGTTAATAAATTTTATATATTTTACAAATACATTGAACTAAGATCTCTGTAAGATTTCTATGCTTTATTACGATTTCTTTGGCTTTTGAGACACAACTGAGTCACGATGACACTAAAATACATACATACATACATATTATCACGCCTTTTACCCGTGGGGGTAGGCAGAGACTAACGATTTTCACCTGCTACGTTCCTTACAGATCTCTCTTGCTTCCTCTACACTCATCACTCTCTTCATACATGCTCTCCGGTTATGGGTGCTCCTAATATCTCCCTTTTTAAGGAGGTCCGCAATCTGGTTGGAGTGCGTTCTTCGAGGTCGACCTTGACCAAATCTTCCATTCACCTCTGCATTATAAAAAAAAATAACAGTTAAATATATTAATCTATTTAATTTATTTAATTAATGTTATTCATATTCTAATTTACTAATTTCTTGACACTAACTAGCAACACCCTACCTGGGTTCATGTACTTATTACCTTTACAAACATTATACCCATACCAATGTAAACCTGTACATGTAAGCGAGAATCTCTCTCTCTCTCTCTCTCTCTCTCTCGAGTGGTTAATGCACCCGCCTGTGGCCGCAAAGGTCCCAGGTTCGAATACTGCCCGTGCTACATGAGTTTGTAACCAATCTGACTCATGTACCCATGTTAGTTTTCATCGACCAACACTTGCTTCCGGTGAAGGAAAACATCGTGAGGAAACCTGCACTCTGGTTAATGATTATCAGCGAGTGTGTAAATTGGAGAAAGCAATGGCAAACCACTCCATTAACATTGCCAAGAGAGTCGTTGTGTGTGTTTTATTCCATATAATGACCACGACCCTCAGTCATGAGGAAATACGACTAAAGAGAGAAACGATAGTACTTTTGTAACTTGTAGAATCTAGGGCCTGGCTACTATTACACACAAAGGATAAGATTTGCTATCCAACACGGGAATATAGCCAGTATATTATGGTTGAGCTTTGCGATGGCTGACCCTCGCGTCAACTCGTGAACGGGTGTTGCTAGGGGAATCCTGCTTCGATCCTGATTCGAATTTTATTTTTATTTTTTGTTCTTAACCAATTCATTGTGGTTACTTGATCACAAACATAACATGTTTTATTATATTTATTTTTTTTTCTTATATTTTATTTTATTTTTGACTGTACACAATCTAGTGTACCTATGTATAAAGTTAATAAATAGCCCCTCTGGCATGTTAGGCGACCAAGACTGTTCCATGAGTTTCTTTCGGCATTTCTTCTCAGAAGTGGTCATTCCGAAATGCTAGTAGTTTGTAGCTTTGAGACATAATATATTATGATTAAATAATTAGTTATCGACTTAAAAAAGAGCCTTCTTTGAAGGCCAAGTTTCAATAAAAAAATTTGACTTTGACTTTGGCATCATTGACTCCGTGCCTCGTGTGCATTCTTTAGAATTGTATTTTAGTTTTAGTTTTTTTAAGCATACTGGTTACCTAGTTTATATTTTGTTATTGTGTGAATAAATAAAGAAATTGTTATCATATTCCCAAATATAATCCTTGTGGACAGTATTTTAATTAACAACCTCCTTTTTTTCTTGAAACTAATTAAAAACAGAAACGAAACAATATCGCCTCATTTCAGCAATTCAATTATCCCGAAATGAATTTTGATACCTTCAAAATGATATCGAATTTAATTCGCAACCGGATCTTCCAATTTCGATTAACTTGGCGATATTGTAATTACGGGTACAGACGAATAAAGAATAAAAAATAAGTTCATTGAACAGACTCAACACTTTCGAAAAATAAGCAAGAATGAGTTAAAGAAATTAACTGGAAAATGGAAGATATATAGAATATCTTAAGTGGAAATCGCTAGTCTCTGCCTACCCCCACGTGAAAAAGGCGTGATAATATGTATGTATGTATAAGTTAAAGCAAATCCTACATCCTACTAATATTATAAATGCGAAAGTTTGGATGTGAGTTTGTGAATTAGTGAGTTTGTGAGGATGTTTGTTACTCAATCACACAAAATCTACTGGACGGATTTCGATGAAATTTGGTATACTGGTAGAAATATACTAGGAATAGCACATAGGGTACTTTTTGTACCAAAATTCCCACGGGAGCGAAGTCCCGGGGTGCAACTAGTACTATTTAAACTTTAGCGTGTTAAAGCTATTAGATAAAGCTCTATACCGAATACATTTGTAATTTAACTAGATAGATACAGCCAACGGCAAATGCAACTACCCGAATTCATTGCAAAACAACTTTATTTCCGCGTCATAGAGTTGCTTGCAGGGTAAATTCACATGGAGGTAACGGTACATGCCAAAACCAGGTGATGTATATGTTACATACAACCCAACATATACATAATATAATGTTGCGTTTTGTGTAACACAGTACTATGAAATTGAGCTTCTATTATGCAAAAGCTCGTAATGTTTATGCAAAACATGTCTGCCATTTTGACATATTATGAGATATTAATATTCAGGTACCTAATTAGTTATTTTAACGTAAAATCTTAATCCTAACTAATATTTTAGAGCAAAAGTGAGTTTGTTTGTATATTAATTCACGTTTGTTTGTTATATATTTTCTACGCTTTATCTACTGAACCAATCTTCCTGAAATTTCGCATACACATAGTTAGAAGTACTGAGATGGACAAAGGGTACCTTCATTACAGGAAAAGGCCCTTTTTCGTGGTATCACGCGGGTGAAGCCGCGGGCAAAAGCTAGTAAATTAAAAAAATATATATTTTGGTAAAAATGCCAATTCTGTCACTTATTTACGTCACCTATTCTATTTCTTAGTGAAAATTCCGACTAGTTCCGTCATAACACTTATTATTTCCCGTCCAATTCCAGATTGTCACTTGTCACCGTTCGTGACAAGGGTGCCCGCGCGGCTGTGACAAGTTGTTAAATATATGGACGTTTCCGGAGTTCAAGTGAAAAGAATTCTTGTTGATTCCGTACTTATTAATTTGACGACTGTTAATAAATTTTATATATTTTAGTCAGGTTAAGTTTATATTTTTTTAATTTTGTTTTAGTTTATGTTGTAAATAAGTGTTTAAGCATGTATATGCTTTAACACTTATTTAAACTTTAGAGACAACATAAACTAAAACAAAATTAACGCATGTGTGGTGTACCTGTTAACACTTATTTAAACAACACTTATTTTGAACAAACTCACTGTCCTCTGACAAGATTGTGGTCAAGAGCAAACCCATCTTCAAAAAAAAAAAAAACTTTGTGAAGTGAATATTTTTTTCTTAATTTTTAATTATTAAGTAATACTAAGTATTATTAACTAAAATTAATAATTAAAAACGTCTTGTCCTTGATATTTTTTCCGTATAAATAAATAAGGAGATGTCATACAACAACAAAAAAACATACAGTATGTATTAATCCTATCAAATTTTCAACAATTTTTTAAGATTATTTTATAGATGTGGAGATGATAAATCACTTTTCAGTTTATTAACGAAGGCCAGTCGTATATCACGCGACATATATTTAGTGTCCCTCGGTAATTTCCCTAGGCACCAGAGCGGCGGCCATTTTGTGCGGACTCTTGACATCATACGACTTCTATGCACAATATTTTACCAGTAAATATGATTTCTTTTTACGGGAATAAAAATAGTGATATTTCAAGTAGAGGTGTTTCAATGGGGTGAGTCGCTCAATCAATCAATCAAAAGTTTATTTGTTAAACAAAGTTTATTTAAGTTCAAGTTTATTTGTTAACAACGCTCGTAAGTGTAATGTGAAGATGTGCTAATTTGTGTATATCATCATCTGTACCCACTGCTAGGGCATTCCTTATGAATGGGTTAGGATTTAGGAGGATGGGCCATCACCCACTACGCGGACCCAATATAGATTGGTAAGTTATACAGCCAACGCCAACCAACGGACAAAGATTATAGATATGTTATTCCAAGTTACATTCTACTCGTATCGCAAATTTTATCGAAATTCAGCAGATTTTGCTTAATTGAGTAACATTAATAATATGAGTGGGATTTGTTCAACTTCGATGAGCGCTAGTGTGGGAGTAGGTTTTTTTTTTTTGACGGCAAACGAGCAAGCGGGTCACCTGATGGTAAGCGATCACCGCTGCCCATGGATTACTGCACCACCACAACAGCCCATGGACGGACTATCGCAAGAGTGTCGCCGGCCTTTCAAGAAGTTAGACTCACTCAAGTTAGACTCGTTTTGAAGATGGACAAAAAATATGTATTTAGTCTCATGAAATCGAAAAATTTATGCTCTAAAACTTTTAATGGGTCTTTCTAAATATGGGTTAACACTTTGCGACGCTTGTACCTACGTCAAAACTATTGATTTTACGAAAAAAATGGTTATAACATAAATTGTAGGAAATTTTCTCTAATTTTATTTTATCGTTGATGTTTTTTTCGTGAAATGAAATAAGTCGAATAGGAGATGTTGTCAAAAAACTACTTTTAGGCGCAATTTTTCCAAGATGTCGGCGTGAAGTCTTAAAAAAAGATCACAAAATTAAAATTAGGAAGAGCATATCGAAATCTATATAAATCACCTATTTTCAAAACTTCCGGCAAACTTTCCAGGCAAAACTACCAAATGACTGTGGTAATAGTACCACAGTCATTTGGTAGTTAAGACCTTAAGGTATAGACCTTAACTTTGTTATGCGTCGAAGTTAGCCTATAAATTTATTTTCTTTCATTACAATTTACTACGCAATAAGCTCTATGCGGTGGTAATAACGTCGAATTTGCAATTAATCTGGGTTGAATAATGTTCTATTTACTGTAAATACATTGTGTATTTTTACCCTTATAAAATTACCACGGTCATAAAATCCTCATTCCGTTATCTTGGCCGTGCAATATTTATGTCATGAGGACCTCTGGAAACCGGTTTATATGGAAGGCTGAGATAACTTGATGATCTTAATGTTTATAGACTTGAAAAGTGATGCAATTTTTTTAGAATCTATCATACTATCTGTAGTCATTTTTAGTTTTTTATTTTTCTTATCAAAAAAAAAATGTGGTAAATAGAAAGAATTACTCCTTTTTTATCATTTACAAACCCGCTCTTATTTAAATTTATTAAGATTGATATTATATACTCATTGATAACAAAAATATCCAATATTATATGTCTGAAACTACTTTATCATCCTATTGTAATTTTTTTATCTATCCAATATTTGATAGGCAGGTACTCAAAATAAAATTAGTAAAATTATTACTAAAAGTTATTTTCACTATATATTATCATATTTGTTTGTAATTATATCTTAAATCAGAACTGCATTAAAGACCCATTATTTTGATTCAAAAAAATCTTGAATAATTGTTGAACTTATTTTCCCCCAATTTATATAATTTAGTTACAATTTCACAATAATAAAAATAAAACTATAATAAACTTGAACAAGTCTAATGAGTTTAAATTGAGTTATGTGTTCTTAAATAATATAAGTATGACAATACGTTTTTAAAAACCAATTACAATACGCAGAAAGAAACAAAACGCAAAAAGAAACGCATAATACAGAGCAGATACAAACTCAATTAAGCATCTTCATTTACTTACCAAATGAACTGGCAGAATAAAATCTAATTTCGTAGTCACAAAAAAGTCTTAATCACTATATCCAAACAGACTGGCGACCGACAAGAAATAATGGGAAGAATAAAAAAGAAAAACTTTTTGAAAGGACGACGTTCGAAAAAAGAACTATTTTTCCCGCGCGCGCTTCAATAGGCGGCGACGCGTCTGTTGTGGAAAGCGGTTGGCGCGGTACTGGGTTGAGCTCTTCAGATGATACCGTTTTCAAAGTTTCAAAAGATGTAAGGGGTAGTTTTAAGGGATGAGCGTTAGCGAGCTATATTTTGATAATCCATACTAATATTATAAATGCGAAAGTTTGGATGTGAGTTTGTGAGTTTGTGAATTTGTGAGTTTGTGAGTTTGTGAGTTTGTGAGTTTGTGAGTTTGTGAGGATGTTTGTTACTCAATCACGCAAAATCTACTGGACGGATTTCGATGAAATTTGGTACAGAGGTAGATAATGACCTGGAATAGCACATAGGCTACTTTTTATCCCGGGAAAAAGCACTGTTCCCGTGGGAAATTCACGCGGGCGAAGCCGCGGGCAAAAGCTAGTATAAAATAAAATACTCTACGCTATATCGTTTTACAATAGTACGACGTAGAGCGTGTACGAGGTTGCTACGAAATTTGATTGACTCAAAACATAAATTTTCTTGGAAATATTGTTATAAAAAATTACTTGGAAGTAGGTAATAAAACTGTAAAATATTTTTACAGTAAAAACACCTTTCTGTAACGTTTTGTTTTCCTTTATATGATGTAGTACGCTATTCTACGCTACGCAAAATGCTACGGCGTAGAGTGTCTACGAGTTTTGCTACGAAAAATGTTAGTCCATTTTGGATGGCAGTATTGGTAGTGTCCGTTTTAAAGAACATTTTCAATGCTTTTTTAATACTATATTTTTGTTGAAATTATTTAACTAAAATGGTTAACAATTAAATAAATACTTTTTTCTTTACTTTTAATACCTAACTAAATAACTACTTAGCACTTTTAATTAGTTATGTATTGATATACATCCTACTAATATTAAAAATGCGAAAGTTTGGATGTGAGTTTGTGAGGATGTTTATTACTCAATCACGCAAAATCTGCTGAACGGAATTCGATGAAATTTGGTATACGGGTAGAAAAATATCGGGAATAGCACATAGGATACTTTTTATCCCGAAATTCCCACGGGAGCAAAGACCCGGGGCGCGGCTAGTTTATTTAAAATTAATCGAAAATTTAAAAATATTTATTTTATTTTCCGCTCCTCCTATGACTGTATCCGATCGTATTATTTACCACGTGATAGCGTTTTGGGGCGACAGCGTTTTCCGTAACAAAGATTGAAGATTTATTTCAATTCCTTATTGATAATATTTTCTCAGATGCTGTCAATTTTGCGGTGTCAATAAACTAAGCTTTGACGTTTTGAAAACATTGAGTTATAAGAATTTGACTTCTTTTAGCTTCATGATTGGCGAGGGAATAACTCTAGTTCTTCATATTATATGGAGAACTAGCATGGCAAAAAATATGTATTTTATGTGTATTTCATACAAATTTACAGAGCTTAATGCATTTAAACAAACATACAAGCATTCAAGTCAAAGTCAAAATATCTTTATTCTAATAGGCTACTAAATAGCACTTTTAAATGGTCATATAGTACTTAATTAGCTAGATTATAGTTGACCTCAAAAATTTACTTAAAGCTAAGGTTACCAAAGTGCAAGTGGAGAAGAGGCGGCGTCGCAACAAACTCCACTGCTGCATTTTCTCCGACCACTTTACAAATATGTGCCTTATATAGTACACTAGCTTTCGCCCGCGGCTTCGCCCGCATGAATTTCCCACGGGAACAGTGTTTTTTCCCGGGATGAAAGGTAGCCTATGTCCTTCTCCGTACTTCCAGCTATGTGTATGCGAAATTTCAGGAAGATTGGTTCAGTAGATAAAGCGTGAAGAGGTAACAAACAAACAAACTCACTTTCGCATTAAAATATTAGTTAGGATTAGGATTATTTGTGTCTCTAATTTTCTTCAATTTCTATCAAAATTTTGGCTCCATATTACAAAGCCATTGAACATACATACAAATATTTTGATTTAATTAGAGAGCCCATCTGACCTCACTATTGATTGAGTCATGTGAATTAACCGCTTGCGTGCATGGCGGCGGCCGTAATTGTACGTCCACCGCTCACCGCTAACACAGCATGTTACTGACAACATGTCGAAACGGGATAATGCAATTTCTAATATTCTGTTACATCCTAACTATCCTAACTACAATATTATAAATGCGAAAGTAATTTTTTTTTGTTTGTTACCTCTTCACGGTTCATCTACTGAACCAATCTTCCTTAAATTTCACATACACATAGTTAGAAGTACTGAGAAGTATATAGGGTACTAATAAATAATAAATAAATAAATTAACGTTTATTTCTCCCACAAAAGTAACACATTACATAAAAACTTATCTCTAAGAAAGTACTCCAATAAATTTTGTTACATAATATTCAAGAAGCAATTAACTGTTTTTACAATCAGTATGTGGGAGCCTAAGCTAGGCAAAGCCTCTATTTCAGGTCACCAGGTCTCCACCCTAGGGAAAGTTTTCATACAGCCTACTACCACTACAACTTGATATGTATTAATTGTATTTGTAAGATGATAAAAGATCTCAAAAAACTATACAACTATTACTAAAGAATTAGGTACTTTTTATTCCAAAATTCACACAGGAATGGAAACCCGTGGCACAGCAAGTTTTACGATAATTTTCATCAAAGTAGGTAATAAACAACGTAACTGAAAGTAAACAAAGGATTTATGTACAAATTGTTCGGTAAATTTGTTGCACCAACTCTCCAAAAGTTTGATTTGTAATTCATGAATTTTATTAACAAGTTTCCCCCAACTTTAATCGAGTTTCCGTGTCCCGCCGCAAATCGTTACTGGGGATGTCCCTGGTTGCGTTGCCACAGATAAAAAAAAACCGGCCAAGTGCGAGTCGAACTCGCGCACCGAGGGTTCCGTACACGCAAAGCATCTCACATTAAATCTCTAACTAAAAGACCTACTAGTATCAAAAACAAGCTTAATATCTCTTTATCGCGTTGACGTATAATTTTAATGATAGAGACCATGGATCCGAGTATTCGATATTAATTTCAATTTGATACCTACCTTTAAAGGTCCCTGAGAAAAAAAAGTTTGACAGACAGACGTACAGACGGACAACAAAGTAATCTTATAAGGGTTCCGTTTTTGCCTTTTGAACCCAAAAAACGATAAAACAAGTCTGGGAATCCCGATCTTAAGAAATCCTGCCCCCAAAGTTGAAATAATGCTTCGTGTTATTTCTCTGGACTTGGAACTAGATATCTTTTACGCAAAGTTCCAAAAGAAAAGCAAAAATATCTTAGTTTTATCAAACGAGAAAAGGGATATTCAGCAGTCGAGTTGGTCTTCAGAATCTAGATGAGCATATCACTAGTAGTAGAGGGGTGCATCTCTACAATCAACTCAATACAGCACAGTTATTGAGTAATGTGAAAGTTTGTTTGTATGTTCGTTCGGGTAGCTTCTTAGAACTCAATTTTGAAGTAGATGTCGACAACCGATTGAGCTGAAATTTTGTACACACATGACAATGCATGATATGGTATGTGACGTCATTCTAAATCCAATATGGCGGACCATCCAAAATGGCGGAATAGTTATTTGCAATACATTTCTACAATATGGGTATCAAATGAAAGGGTTTGTTGAAGGTAACAATATAAGCTTTTTTAAAAGTTTTTTACTCTTAATTTATTTAATAGACAAAGAGACTGTTCTAAAAACACCGTTGCTAAGTACATTCATCTCTCATTTATAAACACTGCCACCAAATTTACTTTAGCCTCATCAACATAATAAAAAACGCCAGAAAGTGCCGACGGAAATCTTTTGAAATCACCTCCTGGCCCGGGGCGTTTCCTGTTTATTATATTCTCACCCTCAAAATATAAAAATACGAATTTCATTATATATTTTTACTAAATAAGTGGGTCCGTCTATCTGGCTGTCAGTTACTTGTGCACAGCTTACTGCAGAACTATGGATATAGTTGAAGTACACTAAAATACACAAAAAACACTACACAAATATATAGGCTACGTTAGAAAAATATATTTATAAATTATATTATATGGAATATAGTAAGTGCTATTCCAGGTCATATTCTACCCATATACCAAATTTCATCGATATTCGTCCAGTAGATTTTGCGTGATTGATTAACAAACATCCATACATCCTCAAACATTTATTTATTTTAAATGCAAAATGTTTGAGTATGTATAGATGTTTGCTAGTAGGAAACCTTGTCCTTAATTGGAGCCAAAATTTGCCGGTGAATGTCTAATTTTTGTATAAATTATTTGAATTTTGAATTAATGATAGGTAACGCCATCGATATAATATGTACTATTCGATGGGTAACGTAAAGAATACGTCATGTTATCAACATTTATTTTAACCTAGTACATAATATCGATGTATTTACCTATTTATTATCATCGAAATATTTTATTATCACATTGACAACCAACAGTGTTAATATTAAACTGTATTTTAATAAATGATACCCAGGCCAATGTAATTTCACTAAAATTTGATATTGCTCGATGCCTTAAATTGGAAACGTAATATGTTTCGTCTGATTTTCATGCGGTAAGGCTAGTTGCACACCGAGAAATATCATACCAATGTACTTTTGTATACAGGGCGGTAAATGAGATAGCAAAAGAAGTTTAATTGTTATAAATGCTATAGAAATTAGTGTTAACTAATTATGCTTCGCGGCTTCACTCGACATACATGCAAAGGATTGTTCAAAACAGACTATTATTACCTTACCCATATAGCCATTTTTGGTAGCCGTGTCGAAAATTGTTTACACTTATGTGTAGACACTAGTGTAGACATTGGTCGCTGCTGCGTAATTGCTACGTTACCGCAACTAAAATTGGGGAAGAGTCGACACAGTAACTTTTAGTTTCACAGTTCCGTCGCTGTGTGGTAACAATGTTTTCAGTTTGTAACTGGTCAGTCACGAAAATCATTCCTTCATTCACTCATTTTGATAGAACTCGTTCCTTCTCGGTAAATATGACATTTCATAGCGATAATTAATAATAAAGTTATAAAGAAGAGACGCCATTACAAAAATTTTGATAACGAAGTATGTATTCGTTTTTATAGTTATTCTCATGGTTACATGTTCAAATTTCAATGGCAAAATAATTACTTCGAGTAATTTCATGACTTTTGTTGAAATCTATCAACGCGCCATCATACAATTATAATTTTGCCAATTTAGTGAAATTTGTTCTGTGATATTATTGTATTTATTTAAATAAAGTCTATACAATTATAAAGATCTGAAGCTTGCATAGACAGAATAATAAATTTAAGCAAATAAGAATAAATATCAACGCAAGAATACACTATAAAACCTGATAATTGTGATGTAAATATATTTTATAACGAAGAATCATTGCAGTTACAAGTGGTCACGCAGTTACTAGATTGTGTCGACATGTGTCGACGTGAAACTTAAAGTAGTAACAACGTTACTGATTTCATAAAATGGTTACAAATACTTTTTTTGTTTACAGATATTCTCAAAGTTTCAGGCACACAAAAATAATGCCGTTTTCCGCAGTTTTGACTGAGGAAAACTCTAGAAAATTAATTTCATTGGTACCCAGTAACTGGATTAAAGATGACTTGCTTTTTTGGCCCAACATACGCAAATTATATTTAAATGGATAATATAGGAAGTATAGAAAGTACGAATTTTTTTTACAAGTCCTGATATACTTAAGCGCCTCACATCAAATAAGATATTATAAATTTTAATCAAAAAAACGAACGACTTCATTTTTTATCAGGAGATTCTTTCATATCTGCAAACTACTTTATCATGTCTTCACCAAATTAATATGGGACCAACTTGGAGTAAAGGCTTTCAAATAAAAAAAGAATCATCGAAATCCGTCTACGTTTGAGGAAGATATGGCATCACAAACATTAAAAAAACATACAGTCGAATTGATAAACTCCTCCTTTTTTGGAATTCGGTTAAAAAAAATTATTGCTTTCTGGTGTATCCTTGGTTTGCCTTAAAAGTTACAAGCTTAGGCCGAAAGCCAGGCGCTATGGTAAGGACGTCTCAAAAAAATTTCAAAATTATTAAAGTATACTTACTTGCGGTTTTGTTGTACATTCTTTAATTTTGCCTATAGAAGTCCGACGAGAGTCTATATGGTTTTGGTGTATTACCTTTGTTTGGCTCACACATGATTAAAATAAATTTGTAATTAATGACTTGGCAAGCAGTTACCTATGTTTGAGATGCTTTGATTTTCATGAAGCCTTTTTGTTGTCATTTACCGTTACAAAGTTCCGAAACATTGACGTAAAATTACGACACTTTGCATGTACTTGTAATAATGTGATAACAAAGTTACCACATGGTTACTGCACCTTATTCCCAGTTTGTACACTAGTCACAAACTGGACGCAAAGTGTATAAAAATGTGTAGACACAAATGTTTCAGTAATGTGTGGACGCAGTGTCAACATAAAGTAACTAGTTATTTAGTGGTCGCGTTGTGTATCAACTGTTACTACACTTGGAAACCAAACCCCAACACAGACGCTATGTACCGTTGCAGTTACGAAACTTCTGTGACTTGTAACTTCTTTGAAGATTCTGCGACCGAAAATGGCTATATGGGTAGTAAGTAACGTAGGTTATTAACAAACAAACTCCTTTAGTTTAATTTGTATGGATTTTGTTTCATATTTTATCCGCATAGATAAGTATATTTCTTGGCTCATCCCCTTAATATTAAATTGTTCGTAAAAATCAGTTTTAAGTTCAATTTTTTTCCTTTTATATCCGCAAGAAATATCTGTATAAGTGCTAAAGTAAATTTATAAAGACTTTTTATGAGAGCTGTAAACACTATATTCCATTATTTATTTTACAAAATTAATTCAGTTTACGTATAAGTTTTCACTTGGTCAATCCTGTAAACGCCTTATGTTGTAATGTAAACAAAATTGGCGCCGAGCCGTAACATACGATTTTCCGCCCTTGAAAAAGGCCTCGATAGTATACACACACACGGTCTGCGCCTGACCACTATGACATAGTAATTGACCAATCCGCACGAACGGTGAATCTGCTACGTACTTCACCCTACCTCGTCCATTTCCAAGGGTTTATAAAATATTCAATTTCAAAATCCTTACCCTGCCGAGAGACACCCTGTATATATTAGCAAAGAATATCTGTATGCTGAAGTAAATATTGAAAGACTTTTTGATGAGAGTTGTAAGCACTATATTCCACTATTATATTTCTTTCACAAAAATTATTTCAGTTTATAGCCGGCCAAATCGCACGTTTATGAGTATTATATCATTTTTGTAATACGAGTGAATTGATATTTTCAGTTGTGTCTTAGGCCCGTATTAATAAATGACACTCAAGGCTTAGCTCGATCTTGAAAGCGCATAAATACTGTTTGGATAAAGATTGTTAAGCCGGGTCTATTATTTTTACTAAGTCTATGGTTTGACACCATACGCTATGTCAAAATTCTCAGCTTGTCCAGTTTGAAGTTGTGTGTGTTCTGAGATCTCAAGTGATACGTCGTTGATATAGGTTTATTCATTAGCGACGATCTTAAGTGCGTGCACATAACTTGAGTGCGAATCGACTGAGTTCGCACTTGACAGCAGTCTTGAGCTTGGTTTATAAATACCGGCCTTAATGTGCCACCACCCCTATGCCTGGAGCCAAACTCAGACGTTCATAATTTTAACCGGGCGAAGCTCATCTCGACGCAAATCACATATTTAGATAAGAAGCCCACGTTTCATTACACATAAACGGTTTTAGGCGCGCTTACAGTCTAGATATTTCATACACATTAAAAAAATATCCCAGCAGTAAGTACAGTTTTACTAGAAATTAAAAAAAACTGAAAATGTGTTGGAAATCGTCTAGGAATAGATGATGATAAACTTTTAGCCAGAAGTGGGATAAAAACAGTAATTTAGTAAATAATGACAGTATTCTTATTTAGTACGCACTGCTCTAATAGTGTAGAGAAAAGTGAACTATAAACATATTTTGGGAATATAAAAACGTTTAGTAAACTCCAATAAGCTAAAACTGTTGAAGTTTGTTACTTCTTACTTCTTACTTCCATCGAGGACACTTTTCCGCAATTAGGCCTCCAGTTTGGGCCCTTTTTGCGTGAGGAGGATGGGCCGGAACTTCATTCGAGCCAGCCCAGCTCCTTTAGGAAGCGAAGAACCGCCGATGGTGTACGGTAGGCTTCGCTCATGGTCCCTGGGTTCCCCAGGAACTCTTCTCTTGTAGTTGCAACGCCACGACACTCCAGAAGGAGGTGGCTTGCAGTTTCTTCAGCCTCCATGCATGCCCTGCATAGTGGGCTGTCTGTAATACCTAGGGTGTAAAGGTATTTATTTAGTGTACAATGACCAGTAATGATGCCAATCATAATGCGTAAATACCTTCGTGGTAGCCTAAGCAGACGTTTTGAGAAGCGACTGTCCCATTCGGGAAGTGCTTCCCTTGCCTGCCGGCATGTGTCGAAGGTTCGCCATAATTGGGATTGTTCTTCACTGCTGCGCAAGCGGATCCAGGAGCGAACCTGCGCGAAAGGGATCGGGGCCATCGGCAGAGGTCCCACAGGGTACGGCTCGATCCCCTTCTTGCCAGCTCATCAGCTGCATCGTTGCCTAGTGAGTTGCTATGACCTTGAATCCATTGAAGGGTAACTGAGTTGTACTTACACAAGTTATCCAAGGATTTATGACATTCTAGTATGAGAGCTGAGTCAACCTGGGCACGTCGTAGGGCGAGGAGGACAGCCGCTTGAAGTTTGTTACGCGGATAGAGAATCTGGAATAGCTTTTAGGAATACCTAATGTCCTATAAAAATGAAACCCCTAAGACTAGGTTTCATGTCTATAGGAAATCACAAAAATGTGTAATTTTTAAAAAAGTGTATCCGTATACTAAACATAATCAATAGTTTTAAACCCTATTAAACTATGACCTAACTATATACAAAATTCGCAATGTCTTTGAAGTGTATCTTGGCATATTGATAGTTGTCTTGTTATAATATCCGACTTTGATGGAAATTTAACTACATGCAGATTCATTCACAAACTTAACAGAACTGTGTAGTTCCTGGGAGTATGTACACAATAATAACTAGATACTTGGGAACCTCAGCTCAATACTATGTGAATAGTCCCTGTGAGCTAACAGGCACTATGAACCTTCCAAGTAACGTTTGTGGATACGGGTATTAGATAGGTGTCATAAAATGTGTAGGTATAGCATTCATTACATGACTGCCCAAAATGGAGTGTTATCAAAGTCAAAGTCAAATTATTTTATTGAAACTTGGCCTTCAAAGAAGGCTCTTTTTCACGTCGATAACTAATTATTTAATCATAATATATTATGTCTCAAAGCTACAAACGACTATGTTTTCAGCAACTGCAAATTTAAGATGTTTTCCAATAGTTAGGTATACCTTGTTGTATTTTACGATTTTCAGAAGTCGTCGGTTCAATTTTTTGAGTTTTCATTTAAATTAGTTTAAGTAGGTAGGATATTTTTAGATTTTGCTAGAAAGTTCGACCCTTGTCGACGCAAATAATCCTAACTAATAGGTATTATATATGCGAAAGTGAGTTTGTTTATAACTAATATTATAAATGCGAAAGTGGGTTTGTTTTTTTATAGATTTGTTTGTTTGTTACCTTTACACGCTCTATCTACTGAACCAATCTTCCTGAAATTTCGCATACACATAGTTAGAAGAACTGAGAAGGACATAGGGTACCATTCATCCCTGGAAAAAGCACTGTTCCTGTGGGAACAGAAATACACGCGAGCGAAGCCGCGGGCAAAAGCTAGTAATAAATAAATCAATTTATACGAACAAGTCACACAGATTGAGTTAGCCCCAAAGTAAGTTCGAAGCTCTGTTGGACGTCGGAATAACGCCTACACTCCATGTTTGTACCCAATGTTGATTTGTAATTCATGAAATCATTAAGAAGTTGCCACAAACTTAAATCGACTTCTCTTGTACTCAATACCACGTTTACAATACTGTCGCCAAACGGAAAATGTACGCTAAAATACACTTTATGTCTAAGGAAATAAAGTAAATGTTTGTTTTGGAAAGTTCAATATTAAATTTGTTCAGAAATCTGTCTTATTGAGTGACATTGACACGTTTGAAGAAATTATTGATTTGTGTTTGAAACTTTTGGCCATTTATATTTAGACTAGAAACCCACGTTTATTTTGCTCGGTTTCTATGTACAAAATACCTGACTATAATACGTTCCGTCACTTGCTTTATTTAAAAAAAAAAAAATGGTTCAGTCATATTAATGAGGGATTTTCCGAGACCCAAATTAAAAACAAGCTAATTATTAAAAAATAAAAAACACGACTGACAACTCACATAGCCTATGTCACTCGGAGAAATGCAAGGAATCTAAAAATATCTCTGACATCAAAATCTGTTAAGCCGTTCAGGACTTATGGCGGAATAAAGAAACTTACATACATAAATGAACCCTAAAAAAAACATAACAAGCCTTTTTTGGTCAGTCGTGTAAAAAAATTGTTACAGATGACTTCATAGATGGCGCTTAAGCAAAGGCGAGAGAAAAAGTTTTATACAAAAAGCAAAATTTCATTAAAAAAAAACTTATTAAGAAAAATATCTAAAAAGTATCAATATTGTAATTTGTGCAACTGTCTTACTGTTAGGTGTATTTTTTCTGCCTCTGGCTGCTAATAAAAAGCGCACAATATAGGTAACGCCATTATTACAACTCGGCTTTCAATAAAACTCCATCTGTTGAGATTTTTTTATACTGATTTTTTTTTCTTAATTAGCTGTCAGAAAAATAGCTCATTGTGCGAAAAAGCAAAACCCCACATAATATTCAAAAGCTTGATAGGTAACCATTGAACTTTAAAACATTTCAGCCGCTATAGATTTAAAAAAACATTTTATAACCAACTTAACACTACAAGTGTTTTAACTTAATAATACATGTTAAATGACATTCCATCAGAGAGTCCGCTATTCAGCTAAGCGTGGCCTTCGAGTCTCAAGACTCTTGGCTCTGTCTACCCCGTAAGGGATAAAGACGTGATTCTATGTATGTATGTATGTTAAATGACAGATATTTTTACATATTTTTTGTTAAAACAATTGAAATATCTGCTTCACTGGTACCTTTCTGTTTCTTTTTATAAATTAATAACGATAAAATTAAAACGTAATTTTAATATCTATACATATAATAAAACAGTAAAAATATTTTGTCTGTACATTTAGTATTTTTGACTAAAATGGATAGAGGGACACCTAAAAAGAACAATAAAAAGCAAAAAAATTTTTTTGGAATATCTTGTCTGTCTGTCTGTCTGTCTGTCTGTCTGTATGTATGTACGCGTTTCACGCAAAAACTACTGGACGGATTTGAATGAAACTTTTTTTGTTGTATAGCTATTAAGCCTGGGCAACATATAGGCTATAATTCATTTTGAAAACTGGAACACCTGATGAAGAACCATAACAGAACAGCTAAACCATAAGAAATATGGAAATGGTGCCTTAACAAAAGTCGTTCAACCTGATGAGCATTTTCTGTTGATGTATAAAAATTGAAGATCTGGAACATTTGATGAAGAACTGCAAGAGACCAGCTACACTATAACATATATGGAAATGGCGCCTTAGCAAAAATCGTTCAACCTGATGAGCATTTTCTGTTGACGTATAAAAATTGAAGATCAGGAACATCTGATGAATAACTCCAAGAGACCAGCTACACTATAACATATATGGAAATGGCGCTTTAGCAAAACTTGATTAATCTGATGAGCATTTTCTGTAGACGTATAAAAATCGAAGATCCGAAACATCTGAAACTGTTTGGAACACAAAAATACTTTTCATCTAAGCGAAACTCACGCGGGCGAAGCTGCGGGCGACAGCTAGTTATAAACTAAGTGAACGGTTACCTACTTAAGAAGAAATTCTCCAATAAAATGCCGTCTAAAAATATCTTTGAAAAATATTGCTTCCACGAAATCAAATACTAAGAATAGATTATACTTAATTCTCGTCTTACTGATGTTTTGACGGAATTTTTTTTCATTTCATAATATTTTTAACTTTTATTTCATAAAATCAAGAAATAATTTAAAGAGCGTAAAAAGTTTATTCAGGGTCGTAACTCCCCTGGCAAGTTACAAGCATCCACAGGCTGTGGTGACCGCTTTCCATTAGGTGGATCGCATGCCTCCTTGCCTACTTTTTAGTATAAAAAAAATTGTGTCCAGCCCAGTATCATCTATAAAAATCTTATCTGATAACGTGAAAATGATGAAGGAGGGCTTTGCCCAGCAGTGGGACAATAGAAGTTTTAAAAAAAACGTGTAAGTATAAAAAGAGTTAAAATTCTCATGACACTTTTTTTCTGACTCATGTCGTCAGTGTATTCTTTGTTCATGTCAAAAAGCTTGTGCCTGAGTTGGCTTATTATTTTTCTTTATAAGTATAAGTATAAGTTAACTATGATTATAACCATACTTTAACAGTTCTACATAGTTACTATTATATAACCTGTGCACATTGTAGAATATCGATTTGTGAATCGGAGACACCCTTGGGGCTTTCCGTCTTGCGATATACTTGGATAACTTACCCAAATTGACAGATAGATACGAGCACTTCTGTATGTTTATTTGCACTACAATTTCCTCTTCATTGCAATATAGCACTTTTACGTAAGTATACGTAGTTCATTCTTGTTATTATTGTTAATATTTCTGGATCTATGTGGATTGTTAAGTAGAAACCTGTGCCAGTTTTTATGTTTGACAATCGGCAAATAACTGTACAATTCCATCAAAATTAATTAGGTAGTTTTTGAGTGACGCGTACGTACAATTATAAAGATGCAAAGTACAGTCAGACGTGGAGAAATGACCGAATCTCACAGAATCATTTCTCTGTGGGGTCAGGTAGCTATGATTCATGTCAATTTTACAAACCGATTTAAACGATTCTTTTATGTTCGATATAGTATCATTATTTAGTATTCATTATTTATTTATTATTTTTTTTTTATAGTGTACTAGCTCGCCCCGGGGCTTCGTTCCCGTAGGAATTTTGAGATAAAAAGCTATTTCCGGTACTTTTCTACCCGTGTACCAAATTTCATCGAAATCCAATCAGTAGATTTTGCGTGATGAGTAACAAACATTCTCACAAACTCACATCCAAACTTTCGCATTTATAATATTAGTAGGATTTCTTAAAGTTCTTTAAACTATTTTACTAAAACATTAAAATTATACAGTCTTCTAAGTCGTACACTCTTGTCAGAGTGGTCGTGGTTGTGCAGATGGTGCTGGCCTGGGATCTTCTGTACTGCCCGTCCCCTGGGCGAAGGTTGTTGCTTTTGCAATAGCTCTCCACTTCTCTCTATTACTGGCATTCCGAGCGCACTGGACTATTGAAGAATGGGTTACTTGCTTTATAGAATCTGTCCAGCGGGTTGGAGATTTGCCTTGTGATCGCTTCCCCGCCACCCGACCTTGTACTACAAGTCTCTCCATCGACGACTCCTTTCTAGAAATGTGCCCAAAGAACTTAAGTATTCGTAACTGTACATTCGACGAAAGTCTTTCTTGTATATTAAGTTCCTTGAGTATTGAGATGTTAGTGCGGAAAGCGGTCCACGGGATCTTCAGTAGCCGTCTCCAGCACCACATTTCAAGTGCGTCGATTTTGCGACGGTCTTGCAGCTTCAGCGACCAAGTTTCAGCGCCATAGAGGAGGATTGGAAAGACAAGGCATTTCATGAGGCGAACCTTTGTTTTCAACCGACTTCCCAAAAAAGGAGGAGGTTATTTTATTAAAACTCAAGATTTTCTGTGTATGTCCCCAACATAGAAATAGCGATTAGCGACTATAACAGTTGGATCATGATTACTTAGGCAGATAATTGTAGGTGTATTGTAGCAATAGCAATAGCATATAGAGTGTGAGAGGGTATTAATTCCCAAAAATACTTTAATGGTTTAGAAAGCATAAATTTGAACGATCCTTTTTTTTTATGCGTCTGCCTTCTAAGAATCATGAGTAAAAAAAAAAAATTAAGAAGTGTTGTCTTAGAAATGAAACTAATTTATTGACGGACCGAGGTTTCGTAGAACTCTTAAAACTCACATCTGTTAACCACTTGTGACCTTGTGTTATCGGACATAGACGTAAAAACATTGTAAGTTATTACGAAAAATTCCAGAATTTTACAACGAGGATAAAGCTATTCTCTGTTCCTTTTACACATTGCTAAAACAAATATGTTTTGTTTCATGGTTATGAGAGATACGCCCCGGATGACTGCAGAGCCAATGAGAAAGACAGAGCAGGGACGCACACGCATCACCGAGGGATGAAGGCGGGGGTGAAAAATGATGCGATGGGAAAAGAAGGGGGACATTCGTCGTGTCGGAGTGTGGTCCTTTAGACGTGTTTGCAGTGAGACGTAATAATTACTTCTTGTGGGTGATTTAAATATTTTGCTTTGTTGGGTAGATATGCGCTTAGAATTGAATTGGGGTAGGAGTGTGCTGTATATTGGCAAGTCCTAGAAAATAAGTTTTCAGTTTTGTCAAGGTTTGGTTGCAAAAATAAAAGAAAATAAGTAAATTACAAACCTTTACGAAACACTTAATTTTACCGAACTAAAACAGATCTTGAAGGCTTTGCCTGGTTCATGTAAATAATATCCTCAGTTTTAGTTCCATTTTCCCTTTTATTGTTTTTGATTTCCTGAAAGCTTTTAAGCTATTTAAAGTATAACTAAAAATATGTGTCTGGTAGGGACTGGGTCTTCCTTCTGAATATCCAGCTACCCGAGGTCTAAGGGTCCTATTTCAATATAAATTCGACATTTGCACGCAATCTTAAATTCGGATATCTAATGAAATATAGAGTGGAGGGGACACAATTAAAACCATAATAATGCTGTGATTTTATTTCAGCTAGAATTAAGATTGTCTGTGTGTATATTTATTGTTTAAGATCTGTTTAGTATTTTCTTTAATTGTGTGTGAGAATCAGAATATAAACACCATTTATTTCTCTTGAGTCTTTTAAATCACCATTCCTCTAATTAGGACATTTTTACTATTTAATTGATCACTCAACATTTCCTTTCATATTATAAATGCTATCATCATCCTAAGTCATAAGGTATGAAATAGTTTCTAATTAGTTCAAAATAGGCTAAGACCCTGATAATTATTAAACTAGTATCCTAAATTAAACTCTTTGCTATTACTCAAATTTAATTGTTTTTACTTGTCCATTCAGGACTTAAAGAAATATAATATTAAATCTATTTCTCAGGGCAGAGTTCTACACCGAAAAGGTGAGGATTCTACAAAGAGAATTTATTTAATTTGCCAATAACATCAATATTTGTATACGGCTCAAACAAAAGAATAATAAAGGTATCAGCCCAAAAGACTAGCTAGCAACCGCTCCATACAATGGAACGTATATACAATTATTGAATACCAACGGTGCGCACCTTCTAATTTCTGATAATACAAAAAAAAAATAATTATAATAAAGTTGGTATTCAGAGATTATATTATCTCAAAGATCACATATGAATGGGCGGGGCACTATCTGCAGATAAGTGGCCCCATATCATACCTGTTACTCTATCGAGTACAATTTATATGGTCTGAAAACAGTACCAATCAATAGGCTTACAAGCCTTTATTTGAACCTGATTCATTGACAATCCTAACTTCATTATTAGTTCACAATATTACTATTTATCAGATTATTGAGATATTTAAATGTATGAGCAACAGACGTGTCAATCAAAGATAGTCTATTGTCATACGATAAAGGCTGTGTCAATTAATCAGTTGTTCTAGAGCAATATATGAGCATTTATGTTATTGAAGAGGGCTTTGATGTAATTATTTCGTAACGTCTCCAGTACGGGGTTTGGCCAAGCCCCAGGAACACGAGGCGACGTGTTCAAACACCCTAGCTTTGCGAGAAAATATTATCATACCTATTTGGCAAAATAGCATTTTTTTAGAAAATAAAATACGGACCCCAGGGGTAACCGTTACACGTGGTGCCGTGACCAGGATTCAGTTTCTGCTACTTCATTGAATTAGCAACTGGATAAATTATTTGGTTTACTACTTTGATTTTATATTATAAAAAAAAAAAAAAACACAACGTAGATATTTTTATTTTCAAATTATTATTCAGACGATCACAACAGATGAATAATACTCAGATTAATCAAACGTATTAACTGAGCTTAAGCTTAATATATTAATAAATTTATTGATGATAAATATATTTTCCTTATTAGTAGGGAATATATATAATTTGATTTATATATTACAGTATTCTAACAATTTGAATTCAACAGAATACAAGTAAAGTCCTAATAAACTAGGAGGGATCTTAGTCTTCAATATTAGAATAAATTATAATTGGTGTTTTTATTTGCATTCTCATACAAATACGTCAACATGTCCCAAAACACAAGATCACGAGGTCGTAAACGGCGCATTAATAAAAATTTATCAAATCAAGGTCAACCACAAGATTTACAGAATTCTATTGTTGATATGATTAAGCAGGTATTCCGCGAAAATCTAGGTGACTTTGCTGGAATTTTATTAGCTGAGACAAATAGGCAACGTTCCTTAAGTAATTTACCTTTATTAGCAGATAACGGGTTAGGCCAAAGTGATTCGGTAGGGCGAACCACTCCAGACATCGGTAGTCTAGGTAATGGAAGCGTAACCGGCGGAAATATAATTGTTCTAAAGCCTGAGGTAGAAAAGCCTATTTTCAAGGGCAATAATGGGGCCAGTGCAAACCCTATGCGTTTTCTATGTAAGTTGAAAAAGTACATACGAAATATTCGTGGAGAAGATAGAGCTTGCGATATCGCTTTAGATTGCATTAAGGGGTCTGCATATAATTCCATAGAAATCTATAGCGATGATTGGAATTCGTTTGAAGATTTTGAAAAGGACTTTATTAGCGTTTTCTGGGGCCAAACACAGCAGGAGGCCGAAAAGTTTAGGTTAATGAATACATATTGGGATGAAGAACAAGGTCTTAAGATGAGTGAGCACTTTTCTCAACAATTAAGTGACTTTAGGTATTTTACCATTCCGATGAGTGGAGTCTGAAGTAGTAAATTTTGTTATGCGGCATTATCCTGAACAAGTACAAGGTCTGTGGTTTGCAAGACAGGGGCCACGTACAGTCAATATGGGTGCTGAATTTCTTAGAGAAATCGAATCAAATGTAGTAAGTAGGTCTAAAATGGTTGATAACATTTCTTTTAGACGAGGTCGGGGTTTAGGACAGGGTTCATGGAGAGGCAGGAATAACGTTCACACGGAATTTCCAGTTAGCGCTGCGATACAAGCAAGTACGCGCGGACGCGGGTCATATTTAAATAAAAGTAGAGGTCGCGGTCGTGGAAATTCATATCGTGGAGGCTATAATCGAAGCAATAGTGGCTTCAATTTTCCAGCAATTAAATGGGATAAATCTACGCAGGAATTTAACAACTCTGCAGCTGCGAGCAGCAATATAGGGAAAAACCCTAATTTAGAAAACAATCAGTCGGCAAACTCAAAGGTGCCCAACAATTAAGTCCCATTAGTTGGTTGGTTTATATAGGGACATAGGTAAAACAATCGACAGTGGAACGGTTAGTGAGTCATAACGAAGAACTATCTTATCTTAGCCGGTAAAGTTCAGGTAGAGACGCGTGTTAGTTTTAAGAAATTGGTTAGGTCAGTTATTGTTTATACTTAGGTTAGATTTTTTGAATGAATGAATGAAGGACGTTATTACTTCAAAAAAAAAAAAAAATTAAAGATGAATAAAAAGAGGTAAACATTCAGATTAAAATTAATTTGATTAAATATAACGATGAGTTGAGACAGGCAATTAGTTGTTTGATAAGGCATAATATTGCAAGCGAAATACAAGAATGTTTACAGTCGATAAATAATTATAATGATAATAAAGTTTTGTTATTCTCAATTTTGTGAGATATAAGACAGTATTTTATCATAGCACCCATCCCATTTAACACCCATTTGTACTATGTTTCAAGTGAATAAATATATTTAATTTCATTTCATTAGCTATTATTTCCGAAAATTTATAGCAAGGAACGGCGAATAAACTAAGCTTTTGTGTCAACTTTTAATAAACAAGACCTATTCCTACAAACAGTTTGTATAGACAGTAGCGCAGTTTGTATAGCTGGATGTGTGTATCAGTTATCCTATGGTAATTGGGTTTGGTAGTAAGTAGACAATATCGGAGCAGGAACTGTGGGCCATTATCTACAGTCTATCTAAATTCGAAATGTATTTAAGGATATTGAAAGTTGTAATTTGCCGATCTTATGAGTCTTATCTTTTAACATTCATGGAAACTTTTCACTTCGAAGGGTACACTATTTTGAACGGTTTGAATATCAGGTACAATACGTAAAGGACACAGACAATGCCATTTCTGATGTTTTGTCTCGCAACGTAAAGGGAGTTAATGTCTTTATTGTTCCAAAGGTGGCTTGCCAACAATAACAATTGTTTAAGGCAATAAAAAGGCGGTGTTTCTGGAAACAATTCTTTTTAGAAAATTATGAGAATTGCAGATAGACGATAACAGTCTTCGCTCAATCATAAAATGTTTGCTCGGTCAAGGAGGGACGAATAATAATGAAAACGAAATAAGGTTATAGTTTATTATCGAGTTGGAGCAGTTACGCACAATAATGTTTGTACTTAGTGGACTTAGACGGTCATTCGGTTATGCTTATGTGGTTTATTTATCACGTTAGATAATTAACGAGAATTTGTAAATAAACGCAGTAAGTTAGTTGTATGAGGTAGAATAGTTCGTAATTAGGTTAGTTATAAGTTGTTTTAGGAAGATATAGGGTTGTCACTGGGTTCGTAGAAAGTGTTAAGTTATTAGACAGTGTTAGGTTAAATGAGTTAGGTGATTAATTAATTAGGTTACCAGCTTTTAATAGGGTTAGGAAGTTAATTCGTGATAGGTTTAATTTAATAGACAGTTTAATTTAATAGTAAACTAGAGAAAAAAAAAGTAGGTAGGTATATATATATACATATAGGTTACTTTTAAGGTTCTCTATCGTAATTGTTATGTTAAAATAAGGTTCCCAGCTCACATAATATTGGCATTCTATATGAGCCGGAAAAGGAGGGAAATGAGAGGGTATTAATTCCCAAAAATACTTTAATGGTTTAGAAAGCATAAATTTGAACGATCCTTTTTTTATGCGTCTGCCTTCTAAGAATCATGAGTAAAAAAAAATTAAGAAGTGTTGTCTTAGAAATGAAACTAATTTATTGACGGACCGAGGTTTCGTAGAACTCTTAAAACTCACATCTGTTAACCACTTGTGACCTTGTGTTATCGGACATAGACGTAAAAACATTGTAAGTTATTACGAAAAATTCCAGAATTTTACAACGAGGATAAAGCTATTCTCTGTTCCTTTTACACATTGCTAAAACAAATATGTTTTGTTTCATGGTTATGAGAGATACGCCCCGGATGACTGCAGAGCCAATGAGAAAGACAGAGCAGGGACGCACACGCATCACCGAGGGATGAAGGCGGGGTGAAAAATGATGCGATGGTGAAAGAAGGGAAGACATTCGTCGTGTCGGAGTGTGGTCCTTTAGACGTGTTTGCAGTGAGACGTAATAATTACTTCTTGTGGGTGATTTAAATATTTTGCTTTGTTGGGTAGATATGCGCTTAGAATTGAATTGGGGTAGGAGTGTGCTGTATATTGGCAAGTCCTAGAAAATAAGTTTTCAGTTTTGTCAAGGTTTGGTTGCAAAAATAAAAGAAAATAAGTAAATTACAAACCTTTACGAAACACTTAATTTTACCGAACTAAAACTGATCTTGAAGGCTTTGCCTGGTTCATGTAAATAATATCCTCAGTTTTAGTTCCATTTTCCCTTTTATTGTTTTTGATTTCCTGAAAGCTTTTAAGCTATTTAAAGTATAACTAAAAATATGTGTCTGGTAGGGACTGGGTCTTCCTTCTGAATATCCAGCTACCCGAGGTCTAAGGGTCCTATTTCAATAGAAATTCGACATTTGCACGCAATCTTAAATTCGGATATCTAATGAAATATAGAGTGGAGGGGACACAATTAAAACCATAATAATGCTGTGATTTTATTTCAGCTAGAATTAAGATTGTCTGTGTGTATATTTATTGTTTAAGATCTGTTTAGTATTTTCTTTAATTGTGTGTGAGAATCAGAATATAAACACCATTTATTTCTCTTGAGTCTTTTAAATCACCATCCCTCTAATTAGGACATTTTTACTATTTAATTGATCACTCAACATTTCCTTTCATATTATAAATGCTATCATCATCCTAAGTCATAAGGTATGAAATAGTTTCTAATTAGTTCAAAATAGGCTAAGACCCTGATAATTATTAAACTAGTATCCTAAATTAAACTCTTTGCTATTACTCAAATTTTAATTGTTTTTACTTGTCCATTCAGGACTTAAAGAAATATAATATTAAATCTATTTCTCAGGGCAGAGTTCTACACCGAAAAGGTGAGGATTCTACAAAAGAATTTATTTAATTTGCCAATAACATCAATATTTGTATACGGCTCAAACAAAAGAATAATAAAGGTATCAGCCCAAAAGACTAGCTAGCAACCGCTCCATACAATGGAACGTATATACAATTATTGAATACCAACGGTGCGCACCTTCTAATTTCTGATAATACAAAAAAAATAATAATTATAATAAAGTTGGTATTCAGAGATTATATTATCTCAAAGATCACATATGAATGGGCGGGGCACTATCTGCAGATAAGTGGCCCCATATCATACCTGTTACTCTATCGAGTACAATTTATATGGTCTGAAAACAGTACCAATCAATAGGCTTACAAGCCTTTATTTGAACCTGATTCATTGACAATCCTAACTTCATTATTAGTTCACAATATTACTATTTATCAGATTATTGAGATATTTAAATGTATGAGCAACAGACGTGTCAATCAAAGATAGTCTATTGTCATACGATAAAGGCTGTGTCAATTAATCAGTTGTTCTAGAGCAATATATGAGCATTTATGTTATTGAAGAGGGCTTTGATGTAATTATTTCGTAACGTCTCCAGTACGGGGTTTGGCCAAGCCCCAGGAACACGAGGCGACGTGTTCAAACACCCTAGCTTTGCGAGAAAATATTATCATACCTATTTGGCAAAATAGCATTTTTTAGAAAATAAAATACGGACCCCAGGGGTAACCGTTACAAGTGGTAGCTCAATTTCCTCAAAGTAAAGTTTTTTAAAGATTTTATTCCGAATAATATTAAAAATCACGCCATCCATTACCAGGCAATTGGTGCAGATATAAACCTCTGCCAGACATTGTAACTTTACTAAATTATAGTTAAATTTTTATTACAAAATCTGAATTTTATGTTACTTTGGGAGGCCCCAAGGGTGCTTTTTATACCTATAAAAATCATCCTTGCTAGCCATATTACCTGCATAAGCAACTAAGATCCAAACTTCATACCTAGTCGCTAATATTTTTTACCCGTATGTCCACGCAGAGAAACATTCAGCATTTTTTAAATAATGACGGTTTGGTCGTCGCGGGCTTTCGGTCTATTTATGTGCCAAAAATAATAGACAATTTGACATGTTTTGACATTTCAAATCAAACTGACACAAAAAGTTTCGAATTCTTAATTCTTTATTTTCGGCCAGAAGAAAAGTTTAAGTTTTTATTAAAGAAAATAAGTGTAGAGCACTAAAAATGATAAAATAAAACTTTTTTTTCAAAAAAAATGAACCGACTTCCATCATAAAACTTAAAATCATGAAATATTAATAAAGAAAAATGTATTGGCATGCTACCTACTGAATGAGGTGAAGTCGGTGCCGAAAAAATTAAATAATCTAAATTTACATTAGAACCGTGTATATTATATATATATATATATATAATGCCTAGCTAAACAATTACATAACACCGTTACTCCTGCACTTGGCACTGACTTCACCTCATTCAGTAGATAGCATGCCAATACATTTTTCTTTATTGATATTTCATGATTTTAAGTTTTATGATGGAAGTCTGTTCATTTTTTTGAAAAAAAAGTTTTATCTTGGTTATCCTTCTGACTTAGAAGAAGTTTTACTACCAATAGATGTCTCATGTTCCTCCTCCTTTAATCGTATTCAGAGTGCATGTTTCCTCACGATATTTTCCTTCACCGGAAGCAAACGGTGATCAGTAAAACTACCATTTATGAGTCAGATTGGTATACAAACTCATGTAGCACAGGCAGGATTCGAAGCTGGGACCTTTGCAGTCAAAGGCAGGCACGCTAACCACTCAGCCAAATCATCCACCACCACAGCTTCGAATATGTAAATGTATATTCCAGTTTTCACCTCGTTACGTCCCTGAGGAGTTAGACTTGGCGTCCTGTTAGCTTGTCTTTGACAAGTTACATTGATATTGCAATATCTGGGCAAAGTTTGGTCATTTGGTAGCCGAAATGACGGGACTTAGTAATATTGTGATTGCTGATCTGAGAACAGATTTGTATAACAAAGTGCGAGTTGAACTTGAACATAGAGGGTTCTGTGCAAAAGTTTATCGTAGGAGCAAAGTTACATTTGCTAAGTATATAGTAAGTCTATGGCTTATCTATTACATATATAAAAACTATATCTAGACTTAATACATGTGAGATTTATTAAAAAAAAAATCTTTATAGGACTACTAGAAGCCAAAACTATTTTTTAAACCTTTGACTGTCTTTCTGTATGATTGTACGGGAATTAGGCAAAAACTGCTTGATGAAATATGATGCGGTTTTCATAGTTGCATCTTTAAAGGTCAAACTCAAAATATTAAAACCTCTCTAATTAAAAAAAATCTGCGCACCTACCTATCATAGGTTTATAGCCAAACTAGCTTTCGCCCGCGGCTTCGCCCGCGTGAGTTTTCCACGGGAACCGTGCCTTTTCCCGGGATGAAAGGAAAAATGAAAAACCCTATGTCCTTCTCCGTACTTCTTACTATGTGTATGCAAAACTTCAGTAAGATTGGTTCAGTAGATGAAGCGTGAAGATCTAACAAACAACAAACAAATAAACAAACAAACAAACTCACTTTAATATTTATAATATTAGTTAAGATTCATATAACAAATTTTTGCCTCGATAACGAAATAACCCTAGGTAATTTTAGAATTAAAAATGCCACAACTGTAGACATTGATACAATTATCCAACCACCAGACAGAAGTTAGTCAGCTTTATTTCGATCTAGATCAACATCGACTAGACTAGACTGAAACCAGTCTGTCTGGAAAATTTGGAAACTGCATTAGATATCTGATAGTTATGTCTAATTGGCAATTCGACGTTGGTCTTACTATTTGCATGGCGCTTGTTTTGATTTCTGTCTGTTCATATACTAATTTATGTTGATGATTGTGGAAATGTGTCTTTGAATTCATAATCTGTTGATTTTATCAATTGATGGAATGGAGATCCTTTTTTTTCTACCCATGGACAACTGCATCTTTTGTCAGCCCATCGCATAAGAGGAATATTCTACTATTCAGTTAAGCGTAATCCCCTTTGAGTCGCATGTCATTTACTATGTTTTTAGGATTCCGAAGTAAACAAGTTCGTCATGTCTGTCCGTCCGTCCGTCTGTCCGCGGCTTAGCTCAGAGACTGCTATAACTAGAAAACTGTAATTTGGTACAGACATATATACATATTTATTACGCGGAGCGAACTGTAGAACAAAATTACGAATAAAAAAAATTATTTAACTCCTAAAGTGGGATTGTTTTTTTTCTCGATTTTATCATCGTGTGGGAATTCATTTGATAGGTCTTTTAAAAATATTATGAGTATGTTATAACCATTTTTTGTTTTAGGAATTCGTTTGCGAAAAATATTTTGTTAGAGTCAAGTTTCCCCCCCCCCCTCGAACAGGAAAATAGTGGCGAGTGAATAAATGAAAAAAATTATAATAACTACAAATATAAATAGGCATAAACTCTGGTTGATGATTATTAGCTAGTGTGTGTGAAATGGAGATATAATCATCAACCAGATGCAGGTTTCCTCACAATGTTTTCCTTCACCGGAGTGTTACCCTACGGTTTAGAAATAGTCATCCAATTTTCCATAGAAGTAGGAACGGCTATGCGATTTTCACATAAACGTAGTAAATGCAAAGAGTAAAAACAAATACATAGAGCAACATGAATAAGCTAGATTCAGAGTCGTCACACTCGAATCGCTAATAAACCGACTAATTAACAGCATGCAGCGCCGTGACAAACCCGAGTAGGGTGACCAAATATTAACATTTTTATTTTTATTTTTTTAGTTTATTTGGGACAATAAACAACAGTACATTATGTAAATTAATCTAGTTTACAATTTACAAAAAAAGGTTTTTAATTGTACATCTACAACACTGTCCACAGATATACAAGAAAGTTTGAATTTTATTTTTCTGAATGCTACTTAAAAAAACACTAATACCTATAGCCTATAGCCTTTGCGCTCATTTATATATGTATTTACTTTTGTTACTACTTTGTATTTCTTTCAATGATATATTATAATACAGATATGTTACGTTCATAGTAATTTGCGTTTTAGGTCTGTTCCGAGCAATCCAAAACTACACACATCGACAAGTTTTACTGATAAGTAAGACAAAAGATACAAAAGAGCATGCGAATGAAAGAGATAGCAATAGTTTTCAATGATTCCTCGTCAAATGTTTCTTATGCATAGAGTAACATTTTTTGTTGTAGAGAGGACACTTATTTGAAAAGAAAGTACATGGGTAAGAAATAAAACATCTTATAAAAGTAAATCATATATATTGAAATTTTTAACAATTCAGTGTCGGAAAAAACTCTGAAACCTAATTGATAAAAAGAAAAACAATAGTAATCCTCAATTATCAGTATAATGTATTATAATAGTAGAAAATCGAATTCAGTGAAACTATTTTAATGTTTATTAAATTAGTCCATTACACACATTAGATAGCTATTATAATAACGAACAATAATAAAAAACAACTGAACATTAATTTTAGGCATTGAAGTCACCATCAGTATTCGATTCTGCACTAACTAATCTATGTCCGCAGCGCACGCATCCTTGTCGCTCTCACGTCAAAACTAGAATCTCTCTTTCTTTGTCTGAACATGGCGTCAGTGAGTGATAAATAATTGAAATATACTAAACAATCAAACTATTTTTGCATACTCACATGTGATAAGAGATCCCTTGTACTTTGTTAACTTTAGAATCATAATTGGTACACTTTCGAAACACACACGATGGCATTTTTAATATATCTTGGTAAGGACACAGGAACTTACGACGCGGTACGCTCGACGAGGCGCTGGGCGCAGACTGATTACAAGACGTTCCAATTGGGTCGTATTCGAGTCTTCACAGCGCGCGCGCCTATAACATATCTGCCTCTTGTTTATATAGTATATCATTGATTTCTTTTCTGTAAATGGTGCAATAAAGTGTTGATCTATCTATCTAATACAAATTCCTTAATAGGTATGATAGATACATTTTTTTTAGTTTATCTGGGAAAATAAAAAACAGTACAATGTGTAATGTGTGTTTCAAAAAATATTAAGTACCTATTTAACTAAAACTCATACATATAAATAGAAGAAATGTGTGCCTATCACAACTTCTAAATACTAACATATCAGTTTTATTTACATAAAACATGACTCTACATGTATTTACAAATGTGATGTTAAAAAATAATCCCGCATGTTTTACCAGGGTTGGTATTTTTACACGACTGACCAAAAAAGGAGTGTTATGTTTTTTCTAATAGCACAGGGTACGGAATTCAAATTTAATATATTTTTAAAACAATACGAATTAAGTAAACATAAGTACCTACGAAGTGGTAGATACTCACATAAACATAATAAAAATATCCCAAAATCTTTTTCCTCGTAGTTACCCTAATCAAGAGTCAAGAGTGCAATTAGTGTACACTTGTTGTCAGATTATATTCGTCCATCTCCCTCGCTCACAGCGGGAAGTACGAGTTAGAAAGAGACAAGATGAACTTGCATCATTTACTGGATGTGAGGTGCAAAGCCAGTGCAAATGGTTTCAACATTACATTTTGAAAAAATTCAAATGCAGTCGTCAACTTTACATTTAGTTTTTATGTAAGATACGTTTATTTTTTAACCTGAAATGGTATATAGTGTCACTGACCAAAAAAAGCTAAAACTAGTTACAAAAAAAGTTGGCCATCGCGTTGGCCCCTCTGGCATGTTAGGAGACCAAGACTGATTCATGAGTTTCTTTCGGCATTTCTTCTCAGCAGTGGTCGTTCCGAAATGCTAGTAGTTGAAACATTATATAGGTATTATGATAAATAATTAGTATTCGACGTGAAAAAGAGCCTTCTTTAAAGGCCAAGTTTTAATAAAAAAAAATTACTTTTCACTTTTACGCCCGGCAGATGTAAAACACTGAGCATCGTGGCACGACGGTGTCATACCTTTGCCTTTCATCAATAGAGTCGATTTTACTGCGCCAGTAGATATCTGACATCAAAAACTGGATTCTACCTGACGGATACAGGCAAAGAACGAGATGGTAGATGGTCGGACGATTTGAGATGTTTCGATAGAATCTAAAAAGAAAAGACGAAATACTTTTGCTAGACTTTTGGAACATCAAAAGCTAAGTAAAAAAAAGGCAATGCTTGGTGAAGGCAATACCAGGTGTCTCAAAGAAACCTGCAAGTATAGCAATGACACTGTAAAAATCGCAGTCACCTCTACAAATTGAAATTTATCAACCAGCCCTCTGTACAGGGCCTGTGTGGGAGCAGAGGAGTCCATTTTGTGTTATTGTGACTCGTTGGCAAACAAGCGACTGGACCTCCTAAGTTTAGCATATCCGGCCCGGGAGGACTATATAGGCACTTCGCAATAGTTGAAGATCATGCAGTGCTTCTTCAGAATTCCCGATGCGGGTGAGTAACGCATTGGAGTAAGTACAAAAAAAAACAAGGTTTGAAGTACTTCCAGACCTCGGGCCCTGCGCGTTAAGATGAGATAAGTAAAAAAAAAAGAAAAACCAAGATAAAATAGTCAAATTCATGCATTTAGAACCCGCGCGTGCGACGCCTATGATTCATCAATGTAAAAATCTCTATTTTCTATCCATAGACTAAATCGCATAACTTTATGGCCCTATACAGAAATGACAGTTGTGAATTCGAGACAGACGCCTTTCAATCTGAATTGAATTCGCATCGAGACGCTCTGTATTCGGATGAGTCGCTTATTCGATTTGTTGGCACTACGAGATTCGAGTTCGTAAGATTTCTAACAACGATGTATGAAAAATGCGATTTTATTTCCATATCCATAAAAAAAATATCTCATTTCAGGCCTCAAAATATTTCCTTCGCGTTAGATTTAGAAATATAGAGCTATTGAGATATATTGTATTTCGATGTGTTGAGCAAAAGTGGTAAAAAATAGAGGAAATTAATCTGGTTTAAGATTTTTGCCTGTAGAAATTTTCATATTCAGATGAGCAATTTTTTGTATGGGACCGACTTTGATAACTCAAATAAAAAATTTGCTGTTCCATACATTTTGAGCGAGTGATTAAGTAGAGCTACCATCCCTGCATGTATCTGCTTTCTGTGGTACGACGGGGAATGACAATTCTTTTTTTTTTTTTTATAATAAAAATCTTTATAAATTTGTCAACATTCCTTATCGTGCTACTGGTGGAACAAGTTGGTGGCAGGACGAGGATAAAGGGGTAAAATAGTGTGGAACAGCTGTTTTAATTTGAGATTTCAGTGTAGTCTGATTCAAAAGGTTGCTGGAGCACTTTCACCAAGATGCCTATATACAAGGTGTTTGGGTAAACACTCTTATCCTTTCTGGGGGTGAAAGTACTCATGAATATGAGCAACTTTTTGTATGGGACCAACTCTGAAATCTGAAAAAAAAATCAGCTGTTCCATACATTTTACAATAGGTACCTACTCGCCCAAAATGTATGAAACAGCTGTTTTTTTTGAGATTTCAGAGTCGGTCCCATACAAAAAGTTGCTCATATTCATGAGTACTATCACCCCCAGAAAGGATAAGAGTGTTTACCCAAACACCCTGTATTAGAATTCACCCTCTCTCTCTCATTTGAGCGTTTTCCCGGTTCCATCCTCAAAGTCAAAGTAAATATTTTTATTCATTTAGGCTTAAAAATAGCACTTATAAATCGACACATTCTTGTTTTTTAGTAAGTTGACGTCAAAAAAAATAGGTACTTAAAGCTAAGGTTACCACCGCCTCCAAAGCGCAAGTGGAGAATAGGCGGTGCAACAAACTCCACTGCTAAATTTTCTCCAAAGACGTCACTTTACAACATATGTCTTACAATTAAATGACTGTGTATGTGGACGAATATACTATGTATTTATGTGAAATGTCAAATTTATAAATTAATAAAATTATAAATTAATAAAATGTCACTGAAAAAGTAAAAGTACACAATGTACCTAGAGAGTAATATGACAATCTTAGGAGGTCACTGTACCAGGCTCGGGCCGCGCATTTTTGTCATTTACATAATCATCCGTCGTATAATATGCCTTCTTACAAAGTGTCTCCTTAATATAATTTTTAAATTAGCCGTATGCGTCAGAACCCAGGGTCCGCTTTCCTACTTTCTCTTCTCTACTTCGCACGGTCTTCGGCATCCTTAGTTGTGAGACCATTGATACGCATATACCAGTTTTCTCCACTTAGATTAGGTCCTTCGCTTTGTACTTTCGCTAACAACTCAAATATTGTTAATTAGCCTAATCTGGAGAGAAAAATAAACGATTTTTTTTTATTATATTCTCTACGATATCAAGCCAGCCAACATTCACCCTATGTGTAACCTTGCCACCTCCAATTTTCTTACTCTTAGAGCCAAAGTGAAAATCCTCTTTAAAGGCAGCACACAGTGGTGCTAACTCTGTAACTAGATATACTCGGAAACTAATAACATAGTTTTCTATTCACCGAGTTCTGTTTGCCAATACATAATACAGTTATCCTTTGGTTTAGCTAGGCTTTATTTCGCTGCTTTGACGACTTTTTTCTTTACGTGATTATTAAAAGGAGTGTTTTTATGTAAAACAACTTTTGGCGCGGCTTTATAGTAAAATCAATCCAATGCCGAGACGGAAAATGGCACGATGCTCATTTGTTTTCCATCTGCTGAGCGCCCCATGACGGTATTTTTGTTTGTTTCGTGGAACTTTCATGGGCCCGCCCTAGGCCAGCGAAAACTAAGATTTTCCCCCGCTACCCGCTACCCAGCTCGCCCGCACGCATCCAATCCGCGTTCTAGACAAATGCTCGCGGGGCCGCGGGTGGCGCGGAGGGTCAGAGGTGGATGGTTGAAGCATGCGGGCAATTATACGTATTATTTTTTTTTTAAGCTTTATAAAAAGATATTTAAAAAAGTAAGTAACATAATCCCTGTCTTATCTATAGAGTAATTTATACAAAAAATTTCAATCTTAATTTAAATGTATTACTTGAATAATAGCAGTTTAAATTGTTAATTATAGGTGATTTGGAGGCAACTTTGCAATTTTTTTCTGTCGAGAAAATTTTATGCAATCGTGTTTTTGAGTAACATAATCCCTCGTGCTAGTCCTGAAGTTTGCTATATCTTAATTTTACATTCAGTTTTACATTAATATATATATTACATACGATCATGTGAAGCAATCTGGCCTAGTACGGGCCCTTAAGAAGGTAGCCTTGAACAGAGACTAGTGGAAATGTAAGTGTGGGCAAAGGCCCTTCGCCTTTGCCTAGTAGTGGGACACTCCATCTACTCATTGAGTTTAGTAATTGGGTTATTGATTTTTTTAAGTTTAAAAAATAAACATGTCAAATTTACACGCTTCATCTACTGAGCCAATCTTTCTGAAATTTCGCATACACACAGACTTTCTGAGATCGACATGGTACCGGAAATACTCTGTTCCCGTGGGAAATCACGCGGGCAAAGCTGCGGACAAAAGCTAGTCTTAAACAAATAATTTATGAATCAAATTTTTCAACTGATCCCAAAAGACCAATTTTAGAAGCGACATTTTGTCACTTTGTTCCAAACAAAAGTTTAACTGAAGTTCTGTTTATAAAATCAACTTTTAATACCTTTGCGGCGAAAGTAAGTTAAATTTATTAAGCAAAGCTTTAATTTAACGGTACATTTAAACCGTTTCTCAACAACAACCAAACCAGACCGAATTAAAATTCTAGTCGGGACTTAGAAAAACAATTTGAACAGTCTTAAATTGTTTTTCGCTTGAAATTTTCTGCTTTTACAGTTCGCTCGGGTTTAGTTTTAAACGAAGTTTAAGAACAAACGTTAAGAAATGCTTAGATTTAACTCGCTTGTTTTGCTTTCAGTTCTAGATTTATTTCATGCGGGTTTACCACATCTCTCTTTTGTTTTAAATCTATAGTTTTAACTACAGTACTTAATATAAGCAAATACTATATAAACTCTAGCGAGTTAATACGCACAGCTCTTGACATTTCCCATACATTGGTTTGGCAACTAGCCATCTGGTGGCAGGAGGTGATCCAGCACCGTTTATTTGCACTTTAACATGTTATATGTTGGTCCTTTAATATTTAAAAAATTCAACTATGTTATATATGTGTAATTCCATTTAAATTTGTGAAATACACTGTGTTACAACAAAATAAATTCGCGAAATTTAACAGTTTCATCAAACAACCGCTTCGTCCAGGAAGAGGCGCTAGTGTCGCATAAGTTGCCAATTTCTAGCCGGAGCTGCGCGTATTAACTCGCTAGAGTGTATATAGTATTTGATATAAGTTCTACATACCTATCCCTATTTTTTTTTTTATCAAATTTAGTTAAGGTAAGTACCAATGAAGAAAATAAAGAAACTGTTGTTTAAATCTCTGTTCAAATAAATGTTGATTTAGGCCATTCAAAGCTGAGATCACGTGTGAACAAGGAATTGAGAGTTAAATGGGAATAGCTCTTTAAAAAAAGTTTTCTACACTACTTACCTACTTACTTACGTATCTTTACATAAATCAAATAGGTATATATTTTTTATCAAATTTAGTCTAGACGTTCTTGCGTGATGCGCATACAAACATAAAGACAGAAAGACAGACATTAATTCTAAAAAAAATTGTTTTGGCTTCTATTAGCCTTATAAAGGCCCCTCATATATCCCTATTGCTGTAAAAGATGTGATATTTTCGACATACCTAGGTCTATTGCGAACTCCACTGTTAATTACAACCTCCTTGTTCCAAGGTGACCATATCGGCGCCAAATGAAACGTGTTCTGAAAAAGTAATGGCATTGTGTGTGAAAGAGAAAGGGGATAAAGGTTATTTTACAAGTCGAGATTGGAATAACGAGAAGAAATACTAGGGTTGTTTTAAAATGGATATTTTTTACCCACATATTTTGTACCTACTTAAAATTTCTTTTTACCTACCTTCTAATACCTTACCTTTTAATTTCTTTTTTTTTTTCTTTTTTTATTATTTTTTTTTCTTTTTACCTATTATGTCTAGGAGGCAATGGTCAAAAGTTTGTCAAAATTTGGCAGCTTGCAACAGTTTCAGCTTCATTAAACTTGATTAATCTAAACCGGTTCACGTACTTCTATTTTTTGACAGTAGCTCAAAAATAACTTCGATAAAACTATACAAAAACTCTAGTGCATAATCACCTTTATATCTAGCCGTCTTGGAATATAAAGCACTCTTCACACGTTCCTATAAAACGTAGATACGAGAGCGACTGTTTCTGAATTCAAATGATGCAGATTGATTGGACAATATGTGTGTAATATTTTTTATATTACGTGACAAAATAATAGTAACGATATTAAAATTTATTCTTATACAGTCGAAACGTATGTAATTAATTACATTCAAAAAGTACCTAAGTATAATAATTTTCATAGTAAGAAAACACATAACAATTCCGAACGTGCATATTTAGGCAGGTGTTGTCACAAAACATCTAAACTATACATCGCTGATTGTAGAAAAATTAACAAAAAAATACGTTTTAAATTTCAATTTACAAAAAAATTTTCGAAAATTATCTTTTCAGCTTGAGCACAGGGCGGGCGCTTCATAGAAACGGCGCGTCAAATATACCTACTACTACTACTACAAATGAAACTGTATATCCGTGAACACGTCAGTAACACGTCAATGTGTGCGTTTTCATAGTCGAACGTCCCACAACCACACAAGAACGGGGGAGAAATGCGGGAGGTGCGGAGGGGTGCCATATTTCGGAAGGGGCAGGGAGTTTCCTTTCTGTACGTAGTACTTATATTAAATCTGTGGCTTGAGTTTAAATTTCAAAAATTCAAGTTTCCAAAGCTAAAAATTTTTATTAAAAAAAAGTTGGTAATTTTACACAACTCTCCTCGTTAATATACTTCTCTTAAGTTATCATAACACATCTTTTACTAACCAGAACAAAGGAAAGGCGCCGAGGATACCGAGGGATGTAAAACAATGGCTATTTGTCGACTGGCCAAGTTTCATCCCTTACACAATATAGCTCTTACCTCGTTCGCTCAGCGCCCGCCCCGCGGATATTAAAGTGCATGCGATCAAAACTAGTGCGATATCTTTTAACGTAAATTTAATAATAAATTTACGTTAAAAGAAAATTAAAAACTGATCTTATTAAAGCAGAAAAATAAATGCTGATACCTTATTACACGACTGACCAAAAAAGGAGTGTTATGTTTTCAGGGTTCATGTATGTATGTATGTATGTATGTATGTATGTATGTATGTATGTATGTATGTATGTAATTTATTTATTCCACCATAAGTCCTGAACGGCTTAACAGATTTTGATGTGAGAGGTATTGTTAGATTCCTTGCATTAGCCCGAATGACATAGGCTATTGTAACGTTGCGTTTTATTTGTTCTTTTGAGAAGAAAACAGAAAGTACTATTTTGTTTGAATTAGGTCATCTTTTGAAACCACGAGTGCCATCTGTTGTGCAGGTTGGAAATTAATATTGAAGATGTTTTGACATCTAGCATTATAGAGGTCGCTGTCCTTTGATGATATAGAATATATTTTGAGATTTCTCTTGATTTTATTATTTAATAACCGGAATAAGTAAATATTCTATTCCTAGTCATGTGTTATCCTTTATTTCAATAAAAGGTTTTAAATAAAACTCATCGAATTATAATTTTTATTGTTTGGCTGAACAACTAGGTGTTAATTGTCATAGATTTGACGTTTAAAAAAAATAAAAGGGACGCGATCGCAATTTGATGAAAATGGTCGGGTGACCTCAGCCGGCAGGCACATTATATTGTCTCGTTTCGTCGCCAGGAGTAAAAATGAAGGATAAACCTTCATAAAAATGGTACATACAATGCACTAACAGGTAAGGCTTGGATAAAACGCTAGTTGTGGTTTTATTTCTGATGTTTGAACATCCCGTGAAGGAATCCATTGTCTTTTTTTTCTTGTGCTGATTTTCTGTACAATTCGTTTCAGCCAGCCAAATTGCAGATGGAATAGAGGCCAACCTGAGTATTTATGTGAACGGTTGGATGGATTGCTTGCGTTACGCAGATTTAGTAAGTATTTTGAAATGATATATGCATCGCGCACATGGCCGACTTTGTTCGTGCCTTTGTTCAGAAATTTATGAAATATCTTATTCCAGGAACCGATCGTCACTGGTAGGCTGGGTTCATGGATGGGGAGTGTGTCGTAGATGGTTTGATCAACACGAGATACTCGTAAGTTGTTTTTTATCTAGTTGAAGACATGTGTTGGCCACATGGTTGCAATCTTATAAATGAATAAAATCCATCTCTTTTCTTTTCAGATGGGATTTAAAAGTTAAGATTTAAAATTTAAAACTAAACTAAATTAAACTGATTTAGAATTAAACGGATTTAGAATTTCTACTTAAATAGTTCTTACTATTGGAAATCTATAAATACTTAACTCAGTTCTTAATGTTTAAAGTTTTGATATTTCATCACTGCTTGAATAGTTTTTACTATACAGTAGTCTCCTTTAAATAAACATCTTTTGAGGTTTAAATATTTGCCCAAATAGTATAGGGGTGATTAGTTTGGTCAATCACAACGGTTGGAGAACCTGTCGGCGTGGAGAGTTCAAGATATACCTGCAGGATCACCAGGAGACCGTGGTTGCGGCAACAGGAAACGTTTAATCTACGGAATCTTTGGTTAGATCCAAAGAGGTACCAAAATTCATCTTATCTTGCTACGTCGAAGCTGGGGAATCAACCTTTGCTTTCCCTTGTATTTGTTACTACACAAAATTGGTAGTTAATCATTTTGAGGAGCTTTAATAAACCACGCGAACCGAATATACTCTCACGACCCTTTATATTTGGAAATTATTATGTTCTCTCTGACTCGGTCATCCTTACACACAAGAGTTTTGCTCATAATAAATAAGGTTATCTAAGAGTTTACATATTTTAAATATTGTACCATCCGTGTCCTCCTAGAGGGGTCATGTTTAAGAGTATAACTGTGCAATATTGTAATGATATCTAAATAATCAATAAATTCTGAGTACCTACCGAGTACAGACAATTTTATTTTATTTCCATTTAGCTAGTCCGGTTCCAGTTTTTTTAACAAATATCTGAAAGACTCTTAACATAACATAACATACCATAAAACACTAAAATTACCCATAAATATCTTTCAGTAGTATATTGTAACGTTGCGTTTTATTTGTTCTTTTGAGAAGAAAACAGAAAGTACTATTTTGTTTGAATTAGGTCATCTTTTGAAACCACTAGTGCCATCTGTTGTGCAGGTTGGAAATTAATATTGAAGATGTTTTGACATCTAGCATTATAGAGGTCGCTGTCCTTTGATGATATAGAATATATTTTGAGATTTCTCTTGATTTTATTATTTAATAACCGGAATAAGTAAATATTCTATTCCTAGTTATGTGTTATCCTTTATTTCAATAAAAGGTTTTAAATAAAACTCATCGAATTATAATTTTTATTGTTTGGCTGAACAACTAGGTGTTAATTGTCATAGATTTGACGTTTAAAAAAAATAAAAGGGACGCGATCGCAATTTGATGAAAATGGTCGGGTGATTACGGTTTTATTATATCTCTCCACTAAATTAATTTGTGGTGTGTACCTAGGTCCGTAGTGAACACGAGGAACGTTATACTTTTCAAGCAATTTACGAAAATCAGATCCCGTGAATTGAACCCCGTTGTCGGTAATTACGGTTTCAGGAATTCCGTGAGCTAAGAAAACATAATTCTCAATGTTCTTTGTCACCGCGGCACTAGTTGCACTTCTTAACGGAAACAACATGGTATATTTT
>CM031591.1:6078295-6166844 GCA_018467065.1 Ephestia elutella | reverse complement strand
ATATAAATGCGAAAATTTGGATTTGTTACTCAATCACGCAAAATCTATGTTGATACACGGGTAGAAAAATAATTCCGGGGAGTGTTATGTTTTTCAGGGTTCATGTATGTATGTATGTAAGTTTCTTTATTCCCACCATAAGTCCTAAACGGCTTCACAGATTTTGATGTGAGAGGTATTTTATATTCCTTGCATTCCTCCGATATAGGTTAAGTGAGTTGTCAGTCGTGTTTTTTATTTTTTAATAGCTTGTGTCCCGAAATTCATACAGATAATCCAAAGTTGTACAATACATAATTACGGTATAGTGTTGGTTGCCAGCTACTCGCGCAGATTGCAAAAGTAAATCAAGGGAAAGGGTTTTAAACTGGGGATTCTTCTCATAGGCAATGGGCTAGCAACCTGTCACTATAATCTGAATCTCAATTCCATCAATGAGCCTAGCATTCATCTAAGCATGACCTTTGAGTCTAACAATTACTGACTCTGTCTACCCCGTAAGGGAAGAAGACGTGATACTGATTCTGTATAATGTTCATCTCATCATATCACGATAAATTCTGTTGTTTGTATGCACCTCCCAAAAGTGCCACAGGTTTTTTTACACGACTGACCAAAAAATGGAGAGTTATGTTTTCAGGGTTCATGTGTGTATGAAAGTAAGTTTCTTTATTCCACCATAAGTCCTAAACGGTTTCACAGATTTTGATGTGAGAAATATTTTTAGATTCCTTGCATTCCTCCGAGTGACATAGGCTATGGGAGTTGTCAGTCGTGTTATTTTTTTAAAATAATAAGGTTGTTTAAACATATAAAGTGTAAGCTACGAGCAATTTAATTAAAATACATGCCTAACTTCATGTTCGAAGTAAATGAATAAAGTTGGAAGTTGGAAGCTTCAAACCGCGACGGGCTTAACTTTTCAGGACGTTTATTCAGTAAAAAGTTTTAACATTTTGAAAACACCACACATGTTCTTGTACCTGTGTACGAAAGAAGACTATATTTTTTAAGGAAAAAGGTGATTTAAGAAATAACTCAAAAAAACATGCTTTTTGTAAAAGCGTCAGATGTGATTGTGGGTAATGGCGCAGCAGACAAAAACACCTCACTTCTTACTTACAGTTTTATTACAGCACAACAGTGGTACAGGTACTTAACAATAAAGTTCACACTGAGCAGTCCATATAAGCACTATTACTGCACAAGCGTTTTCTGATAATACAATGATGACAGGAGAAGAAGAGCGTGAATAGCAGATAGTAGTTGCGAAAACCGAAGAGAAATGCGATAGGTAATTCGCGCGCCAAAAGCGACATGCGTCTCGCGTCGATGCTGGATACCGATTGGTTTCGGGACGATTGCGCGGTAGCCTGAGCGCAAGGAATGCGGACCGGTTTCGCGTCGTAAAGCTGATACCGTTTCGCATTGTCCGATTTTACGGACGATGAATGGGACGGCGAATATTGTTTGTCGATACCGTGAATGTTTAGTTTCTATATTGTGTAAATATGTAAATAGATATTCTACCTGTATTTATATACGTATGTAACTTAAGTATATTATTATAAATGTATTTATGTATATTGTATTTATGTGGTTTACATGCATGTACTTATGTAGTTTGTATATATGTATATGCAGGCCATATCACTCCCCCCAAAGACCTGGTTTAAAGGGCGATAAAAATCTGGCGCACGAATAATACGACCAAACCGGGTTTTTTATCACTGGAGTTGCCAGAACATAGTGATTGTGGGATACTTTCACCAGAGGGCTGTGTAGGTGGGGATAAGTTAGGTGTGATGAACTGATTGCTCGTCATCGGCCATTATGAAGGCTGGCTTCAGCCGATCTATCGAGACTGTGGTCGGTTTATTTTTGACAGAGTACTTTGAACACCTTATCATTACTTCTCCATCACCATATAAGGGCCTGTGTATGCTGGTTGAAAAGGCGAGCGCGAGGCGTCTTCACGAATGAGGAGACATGATTTGTGGTCGCAGGTTCTTTGAACACAAATGCTTTGCGCTTGCCGTGGAAGAAAGCTGGAGTCCGGTTTTAACTGTTCCATATGGGAACGAAGACGCGCTTTATGTAAAATCGCTTATGTCAGATGTACATTGTGTGAGTTGGTTCGAAGAATTCTCCTGGGAGTCTGAGTGGCTCGCCGTATAGTAACTCCGCAGAAGATGCCTGTGGGTCCATCCTTAAAGGCGCTGCCGGATACCAAGCATTACTAACGGCAGAATCTCAACCCAGTTGTGGTCCAGCGCATGACGAAGTGATGGACGCCTTGAGTTGCCTGTGGAAACGTTCTACCATCCCGTTGCATGCGGGATGAAGTAGGCGGTCGTGCGAATTTGTGCTGGAATCCTATGACGCCTTGGCTAGAATATTGAAACAGCGCGGATTCGAATTGGCGACCGCGGTCTGTGACAATATCTATGGGGCTGCCGAATCGAGATATCCAGCCGGATATTAAAGCGCTTACCTACTGTTTCCGCCGTTATGTCGGCTATGGGAGATAACTTCGGGCCAGCGAGTAAACCGGTCTACTCGCGGTCAAGCAATACTTAAAGCCCTGACAAACCGGAAGAGGACCGATAAAGGTCAATGTGTACATGCTTGAAACGTGCCCGAGGAGACTGAAGTTAGCTAAGGGGGCGGATACGTGTCGACTGACATTGTGGCGCGTTATGGCAAGAGAAGACAAGTTCGAGCCCACTCGCGCGACAATCCCGCCACATGCCAGACCGAACGAATCGTTCCGCTACCAACTTAGCAGTCGCCATGGGCCCGGGGTGACTCAGCGAATGAAAGGCTTGCGAATACCTGTTTCTAAACTCCTTTGTAACGAAGGGTCTGAGGAGTTGATGTGCTGACGTCACAATATAATGGTTTGTCGCTACCGGCATAATTTATTTTAAGTGAGACGGAGCGATCGCTACTTCCCGTAAGGAATGTCGCCAACTCCGTGTCCAGTTTCTTGTGCATGGGCAAGACTGCTGAGACATATTGCAAAGTAGCTAACTCATCGACTCGCGACAGTGTGTCGGCTTAACGACGTTATCTTTGCCGGAGATATATCGTGATATCGCTAGTAAATTGCAGGAAATGAAGTCCAAGTGACGAAACTGACGAGGGAGCTGCAGTTATTTTTCTTTCATGAAAGGCGAATGAAAGCGGTTTATGGTCCGTATATACGGTAAAAATGACGTGCTTCGACCATATGGCGGAAATATTTTATCGCTTCCATAGATTGCCAACAGCTCTCTGTCATACGGAGAGTAAAACTTTTGTTGGGAAGGGCTCAGTTTCTTCGAAAAGAAAGCTAAAGCGGTTCCCGCACGTGTCGTGTTTACTAATTTGTTGCAACTTTACGGCTCCGATGGCTACGTCCGATGGCATCTGTAACTAGGGCTAACTTAGCTTGACAGTCTGGGTGAGCTAAAAGAGCTGCTTTGGAGAGGCTTTCTTTGAGATCAGAGAAGGGCTTTGGAGGGCGTTGCCTGTTAAAGTGATGGGCGTGGAACCTTTGACTGCTCCCGTAAGGAGGGCGTTGAGAGGAGCTTGGGTTTGGGCAGCATTTGGCAAAAATCGCCTGTAGAAAATTGGCCATGCCCAAAAAATCGTCGCAGTGACTTGACGTCTTTAGGAGGAGGAAATTCATCAATGGCCCTGCCTTTTCGTCAAGTGGTTTGGTTCCACGCTCCCGGAAATGAGAGTATCCAAGAAAAAGCTACTTCTGGAACCCCAAACACGCACTTTGCCACGTTCACTGTCAAACCATAGTCACGGAGCCTGGAAAAAGACTGTACGTAAATGCTTTGTTCGTGCAGAGTTTCGCTCCTGCTGAAGATGAGGAAAATCGTCCAAATAGCTTAATGAGACAAAGTCGAGACCGCGGGTCACCCTCATCTACAAATCTCTGAAAGGTCTGGCCAGCATTTCTCAGACCAAAATGTCATGCTATGCAGAAACTCGTACATGCCAAAAGGTGTAGTGATAAGGCGGTTTTTGGTATGTCCTCAGGAAATACAGGGATCTGGTTGTAAGCCTTCACTCAAATCGATTGGTACTAAATACTTTACAACCAGGAATATGCTTATGTGTAAAGTCATGAATATGACGAATAGGATATCTGTCGGGGATGGTACGCGCGTTTAGCTGCCGATATGTCGCCGCAGGGGCCGCCAGCCGGTTGTCTTTCTTCGGCGCTAGGTGTAGAGGCGACGACCATGGGCTCTCAGAACCGGTTGGGCAGTGCCATTGGCGAAAGCATAGCCTCAAATTCCTTCTTCGCCACTGCTAATTTGTCGGGGGCTAAAACGTCTAGGTGCGCATAGAGACGGGGGGGTCCTGGTGCTAGGTGCGTATATGGTGTTGTGTATTGTGTGGTGCACTACACGCGTTGTGTGCCACAGCTGGTCGTGTAATTTCACTGAGGAATTCACGTGAAACGCAAGTTGTACAGTCTCACTGTAGCATAATTTTTGCTTACGCGGCGTTCGCCACGGCTCGCGCGTATTACCTTAATTGCACAATTTTTACCCCAGCAGAGTGCATCCAAACCTACGACTGAGTGGAATAGCCAACGGCCAGTGTATCTTTAACTTAATAATATAACATCTGTGACTGTTGGTGATTTTTTCTCTCGTGCACTCCACAACTACTCGCTACTACTTACTGCCACACCATACATCTTTGGTCCTTCGAAAGGTAAGAACTTGGTGTTTTTTGTATCTCTTACTACAGTAGCGAATCGGTTTAGCTGGCCTCTCACAAGCGAGAATCCCCAGTTAGATTTGAGAAGGCGCACACACTGTACATGGAGTACAGAGACACTGAGATCTTAAGCGACTGCTAGACTGCGTATAACTGTGTAGTCTTCGTGTCGTGAATCTTCAACGCATCTCTACTCATCTGTCACCGTCAACTACGTGCCAGATCAACTGAGTTATCGAAGAAACTATCTACTTAATAACTAACATTCAACATGAACAAACTACAGGAACTTCAACAAACTAGCTTCGGGGAACATCAAGACTTTGCTGTACAAACTATCGCAAGAGATTTCTTTACCATCTCCGAAAAACTTGAGGAATATCTCAACACACGATTGGCGTCGCTAGAAGCTCCAGTGGCAGGACTTCGAGGCGAGCGCATGCTCTTCTAGTACTGGAGATAGAAGACAAAACTATCAACTATTTCTCCGGAAAAATGTCTACGAGAAAAACTAAAGAACTGGTATTTTGGTCAAATTAGTAACTGACATAAACAACAGGCTAAGTGCCTTGAAAGCCAACGGCGAACAGAAACGCGGGCTTTAAGTTTGACTTAGCTGGAACATCAGACTGACGACTCACAGGACTCGGACGAGGGTGCCTGTGAACTACATAACGCTTACTCAACAAACAAGTGAATGCTACTTCAACGCAATCAGCAACGCTATGTCCAAGATCGACATCTCTCCTGCTATGTCTGAAAAATGGGAGTTGGAAGATAGCCTATCTATCCTGAAGTCGAAATGGCAACCTATCGACAACCAAACTACACTGGGAAATAGATTTTAAACTGAAAGGATCTAATTCTCACTATTATGAATCTTTTTGGAGAAATCGAGGGAACAATATACGACGATTTACGAAAAAAGATCAACTCAAAATTTTGAGTCTAATGCTCACTATGAAAAAATCTGCACCTAAAATGGAACTCCCGGAATTTTCTGGTAACTACAGTAAGTGGATATCTTTTTAAAGATCTTTTTTTAGAGACTATCCATAACAACCCAACTATTAACAAGGCGCAAAAAATGAGGCATTTGAAAAACTAAACTGAAGGGGTGAAGCTGAAACTTTAGTACAACATTTATCTGTGAGTGCCCGATAACTACAACTCCTGTTGGGAAGATACTGACTCAGCGGTACGACAATCGTCGCTTGCAGTTTACATCTTTCTTCAATACTATGATGAACCTTCCTGTAATTTAAAAATCCAGACGCTAACAACTTAAAGGAGAATGCATGATGTCATTAAGGAATGCATGAACGGAATGTCTAACATTGGTCTCGGATACTTCAACTTGGGATCCTATGATCGTCCAATTAATGTTACCTAAACTTGGATTCTTTCCACACTAAACGACTACATGAATGAAATTCGGGATCATCGGGAGATACAAGAACTTGTCGGATTTTATATATATTCCTGAAACAAAGTTTGCATGGCTTATGAAACTGCAAAAAGTCAACTAAGAAGGGAAATAGTCAAACTGAAAATCATCAAACTCTCTCACCAAACTGGAAAACTTCGCCGAAACTAAATCCTATGAAGAAACCTAATTTTGAATTTAAAAATCTTACCAACTATCATACAGTTTATGGAAAATGCCCAAATTGCAGCGGAAGTCATGTTTTGATGCACATGTGACAAATTTTCTTGAACTGGATACTACGCAGCGCAATAACAACAGTTGCGTGAAATTGAAACTCTGCAAAAATTGTCTCTTTAGCCACAATAATAACGACGAATGTAAATCGATGAAAAACTTGTAAGGAATGTAATTTGAGACATCACACTTTATTACATCAAGCTAACAGGGAAATTTTCATCTAACAAAATCTAACTATGTGGAGCAAAAATCCTTCAACATCTTCACAGCATCCAAACTACGAACCATATAAGTGACACTAACACTGAAATCTTACTTACCACGATTCAGCTAAAAGTAAAGGCAATTGATGGTACATACCACACCCTGAGGATTGCCTTCTGGATCAAGGGTCTCAGGTGAACTTACTGAAGGTGAGTCAGCGTCGCGGCTGCTGCGACTGCCTCGCAAAGAAATTAACTGCTACTGTAACTGCAACATCGGATCTGTATCTGGAGATTGCAGAGGACAGCTTAACTTAGCCTGTAAATCGATACACTCCGATTCCTTTTACCTTTAAAACAACAGCGCTAATTATGAAGAAACTTACGAATAACTTACTCCCACTCTACTTTTGAAAAAATCACAATGGCTTCTCATCTGGAGACACCTGAAACTCGCCATGGAGTCCAGACTTCAACATATCTCGCCCTGTTGATCTTCTTCCTAGGCGCCGACGTGTATTCTCAGATCATACTCGACGGAGTACTTAAGGGAGGTCAACAATCCCCAGTTGCACAACAGACACATCTTGGATGGATTCTATGCGGGAAAATGAGAACTTTTAACTGCCATAGTAACTCTAATCAATTTAGAAGAAATTACAAAATTTTGGGAAACTGAGGAAATCCAAAACTCCAAGGATATTTCCTAAGGATGACCAATGTGAACAATTTTACAAAGAACACACAGTACAAAGAAGCTCTGATGGGAAAATATATTGCTCAAGATTGCCACTTTGTCCTGACTACGAGAATAAACTCCGGGAAATCTAGGCCTATTGCCGTGTCCCAATTCTTACAGCTAGAAAAACGACTTCAGAGAAAAATCAAAAACTGTCAACTATGTACCAAGGATTTTATGAAGGAGTATGAAGAGCACTAGGTCACATGAGACCCATCAACTGAATCTATCTCTAACTGACTGTTTACTTGCCACACCATGGAGTCCTGAGGGAGAACGCATGGCTGCACAACACGTTTAAGAGTCGTTTTCAACGCATCCCAAAAAATAATTCCAACGGCCCTTCAGTCTGAACAACGTACTTGAAAAGGGTCCCTAATCTGCAAAAAGACATTCAAGCTCTCATCCTAAAAATGGAGAACATATAAGTTTGCTCTTATTGCAGACATCCAAATGATCTGTACAGATGCATATGGATTGCCCAGGAACAACAACATCTGCAAAAAATCGTGCATGTGAAGGAGAAACGCCTAACGAGCCCCTTAACGAATACCAACTATGTACTTTAACATATGGGATGACATGCGCCCTTGGCTGGCAATGCAAACTTTACTACAATTGAAAGCTATTGATGATGGCCACAACACCAACAGCTGCCGAAGTACTGAAAGAACGCATTCTACATGGATGAGTTTGGTCTGCGGAAGAAATTCATTCAGGCTTCGGAAGCGAAAGAATTACAAAAATCTGCTAATCGCATTACTTAAAGGCGGCGGTATGAATCTACGCAAATGGTCCAGCAACGATCGTTCCCTATTGGAAGATTTGCCATCGGATCAAATTGCATCCAACATCAATCTTATGAATTTAAAACTGAGGAGACTTCTAAAACGCTCCCGGACTGAGCTGGAATCCTACTAACGATACTTTCTACTTCAACATGGCCTACTAAAGAAAAATTCAAAACGAATAACTAAGAGATCAGCATGTTATCAGAGATTTCCTAAATATTACGATCCCTTGGGATGGCTGTCACCTTTGGTCCTCACAGGCTAAACTACTTTTCCAAAAACTCTGGCTCAGCAAACTAGACTGGGATGACGACGTTCCTAAGGAGATTGAAACTGGAGGTGGATCAAATTCAAAACGGAACTACCTACTATCGGGAAAATAACAAACCGATGGAGTTGGTGAAACAAAAGATCGTATTGAGTTATGTGGATTTTGTGACGCCAGCGAAAAAGGCCTACGCTTGCGTTATTTACAGTCGCGTAATGGATCAAAACGGGACACCAAAAATCCAAGCACTTGTGATAGCATCTGAACAAGAGTAGCACCCATCACTCAAAAAATATCACTGCCCAGACTAGAACTTTGCGGCGCTCAAGCTTTTAGCCGAACTCGTGGAAAAGGTCGAAACAAGCTTTCTCTGGGAACAACTTATTACTGTAACTGCGTGGTGCCTGACTCCTCAAGTTGTATTGGCGTGGATGCAAGGTGGAAACCTCCAGAGTGGGAGAGTGTATGTAGCCAATCGAGTTAACAAAATCAAGAAAATCACATCCACCTCCGGAACAACTGGCGTTACGGTCGGCAATCGGATCAAAATCCCGCTGACTGCGCTTCGAGAAGCTTAACTTCCTAGCAAACTAGTATAATTTCGACCTCTGGTGGCAAGGGGCGGAATTCCTCAAGAAGAAAGGACTCAATAATGACAACTTGGAACGCAACCCTGCAAAGCTTCCAGACGGACCAGGAATGCTCTACATATTACTGCTGAAAAACCAAGCTCTGAAATCAACATCGAACATTTTATAACTACATTATTAAATAATTGTAGTTCAATTATTCCGAGTGACAAAGAATAATCGCTTGGATTCAACGATTCATTCATAACTTGCGCAACAAAAAGAAATCGGAAACAACGTACCTGAAAGTGCCAAATGGAACTTAATAGAGCTAACGTACTTATCATACGGGCACGATGCAACAAACGCAATTTACTGTCGAATATGAACAGCTGATGCACAACGAACTTATAACTAAAAGAAGTCCTATTTTGAAACTGAACCCTTATCTGGATGAAGGACAAGAGTGATCTGAGTTGGCGGACGTCTCAAGAACTCAGCTTTTGCCTGCAAATGATGAAAAATCCCTGTTATCCTACCCTACAGGGGACGATTTACCCTGGGGAGTTTATTGATAGAACAATCGCACTTATCCAAAACATTGCACGGCGGAGCTCCGGGTAACGCTGACTCGCCACATAGAGCGCAGGCGTACTGGATCGTTGGCGGCAATAGGGCTGTCAAGAAACTCAATTACGAAAATCGTGTCCGCTGTCGTCGCTTCAACCAAGTGGAATAACCATCAACTTATGGGCAACCTACCATATCAACGTGTGTAACACCGAGTCGGCCTTTCACACACTGTGGTGTCGATTTCACTGGAGCTGTTGAAATAAAAACCCCACAAGGGAAGAGGCGCCAAAACTACTAAGGGCTACCATTTGCAATCTTCATATGTATGGCAACTAAAGCCGTACATATAGAGACTAGTTTCGGACGCTTAGCACCGGAAACATTCATCGCAGCATTTCTCAACGCTTGTGTGCCAGGCGTGGCACCCCTATAAACCACATTACGTACTCGGATTGCGAGTACTAACTTTGTCGGCGCTGCAAGAGTACTACGACAAGAATTTGAGGGAATTTAAGTCGATTCTATCTACGGATTTCTTTAATGAACTAGCCAAATTGGAGATTATGTTGGAGATTTTAACGTAAGCTTCCTGGCCAAACGCGGGGAGGGATATGAGAGTCCCGCTGTGAAGTCCACGAAGCACCATCTACGACGAGTACTTGGTGACCAGAAGCTAACCTATGAGGAGTTCACAACCTCTACTCACCAAAAATCGAAGCGTGTGCCTAAACTCGAGGCCTTTGTGTCCTCTAACTGAAGACCCTGAAGAGTTCTATAACTGTCTGACCCCGGGACACTTTCTCACAGGCAGCTCGCTACTATCTCTCTACCTCTATCCAACTACAATGAGTACAAAGTTGATATGCGTCGTAGATGGCAACTACTTGAAAAACATGTTCCAACATTACTGGAAAGCTACTGGTCCAACGACTATCTGACACAACTTCAAGCACGCAATGTAAGTGGAACAAACCAACAAAAGAAATATAAAGATTGGCGACATCGTACTGGTATGAAAAGCAGGACAACTTTGCCCCCAGGAAAATGTGGGCTATGGGACGGGTGTTGGAGACGCATCCGGGCTCTGACGGATATGTTAGAGTCACCACCATCAAAACACAAACTGGAGTTATCAAGCGTCCTATAGTCAAATTAGCGCCACTTTAGCCTTCTGAACTCTGAAGTCGAAGCCATTGATCCTGAACCTGAAACTCAAAAAGAAACAAAACAAGGTCCTGAAAAGAAAAACTCCGAAGAAGAAAGGAAACAAACTCGTCACAAATTTACTACTAACACTGCCTTGACCTTATTTACATTCTTATCAGAGATCATATGGTACCAAGGTCGGCGCTATCGTCAGGACGCTCAACTTACATCACTGGAACACGAGCGCCCTATATACTACATGGACACAGTCGGCCAAGAAATGCCAAAGTAGTACACAATGAATGGATGTTAATTATGTATGTACAATTTATCTACGTACTGGGAAGGAACTCGACGAATTGACTTCAGCTATTTTAAAAACTTAGAAAAGCTATGTCACATTTCCAACTTTACAACAATGTAGAACAACAACAGAGCAGCTTAACCATGAGATGGATCTTCTTCACCACTACAACGACATTTTTGGTCAATCCTCCATAAGCATCTCTCACTGTCAACCCGCAAGAAGCGAGGATTAATTGATGGTGTGGGATACATTGCTAACAGCTTATTTGGAATACTCGACCAACGATTTGCTGACAAATATGAAGATGATATACAATCCATCAAAAACAAAGATAACTACCTGCTGGAACTTATAAAAAATCAGACTTCTATTGTGGAACTTGAAAACAACATTTTAAAGAAAAGCGAAGAAAAGATTCAACGACAATTTCATATGATCGATGGATTCATAAATCAAACTAACCAGAATATGGCTACATTGGAAACTCAGATGGAAATTCTTTCGGCCACGGCATCTTCACTTCAATTCTGGCGTCGTTGACACTTTTCTTTATTAATAAACAGCTTGAAGGAAATTCCAAGAAATGCTATTATCGACTCTCTCACTAACGTCTATCAAGGACATGTCGATGTGCATTTGATCACTCCAGCTCATTTGATTCAATAACAGTTAAGTGAAATCTCTCAGGAAGCATTCCGAAGTCACTTTCGCTACCAGTCGAGAACTACCAAGAAGATATCAAAGATATCTACAAACTTATCTACGTGAGAGCACGAGTAACTGATAATTATTTTCTCTTCGAAATGCACATTCCCTTGATTTCAAATGAAGACTTCACACTGTATCATACGATACCTCTGCCAGTGAAAACAAACATGGAATTTGGCTATGTACAATTGACATCACCATATATTGGAGTCAACTTTGAGAAAAATATCTATCTACTATTAACTGCAGAAGATTTTCAACAATGTTTACAACAGTCGGAAAAATTATCTGCAAGAAAAACCCGCCGGTTTTCGATCTACATAGCAACAATGCAGCCTGCGAAGCAAAACTGCTATCACATCAAAACACCGCGCCATGTGATATCGAGCACGCGACGTGCAAGGACTCATGGATAGAATTACACACTCGAAACAGCTGGCTGATGATTTGTTGCCAAACTTGCCCTCTACGTGTCATATGTGGCAATGACGTCACACCTCTCACGATGACTTCATCTGGGATTGTTACACTGCCACAAGGATGCCTGGTGCAATCTAAAGATTTAACTATCTACTCTCGAAGCCGCTACAGCAGTCGAATCACCATGGATTATGGACTTACTGTACCAGACTTCAGCATGAATAAGGCTGTTAACAAGATAGTCAACTTAACATCCTTTCAAGCGGTACCTCACGAACTTACTTTCGACAAGATAGACGAGAGCATCGCCTACCAGAAAGAACAAGAGGCCCGACTACCAACTACAGAAATATCTAGTCACGATATCCATCAGTATGTGATTAGTTATACTTTACTAGCGGCCGCTGTAACATTTTTGCTTGTGTTGGTTGGGAGGAAACTCTGTCCCCGCTGCTTTGCTCGGAACAGGAAAAATACACAAAAAGCAAACACTGAACGGAAAACCGATGATATCGAACTGCAAGTTATTCAGCGACCGGACGAGCACAGAGAGAGGACCCATCATACCAAGACTCCCCGCGAACATCGCGACGGAACGTCACCGGAGGAACTCCTAACTTAGCATTCGAATTTGATTAAGATTTATTATTTGCTTTGTGATGGCTATTCCAATCTTTGTGACTTGAACTTAAAATATTATTTTCTTAGTGAATTTTACTTTAATTTTTTCTTTTACTTTTACTTTAAATTTACACTTAACTTTTACATTTATATTTTTTACTTTTTTATCTTTTTGGCGTTGCCAAGATGTACAGTCTCACTGTACATAATTTTTGCTTACGCGGCGTTCGCCACGGCTCGCGCGTATTACCTTAATTGCACAATTTTTACTAGCAGAGTGCATCCAAACCTACGACTGAGTGGAATAGCCAACGGCCAGTGTATCTCTAACTTAATAATATAACATCTGTGACTGTTGGTGATTTTTCTCTCGTGCACTCCACAACTACTCAACTACTATTTACTGCCACACCCTACACAAGTGATGGTACTTAGAGTCGCCAGTCGGAACCTTTACAGAAAGAATATCACTACTTTTAAGGTCCAGTGAAGCTGGTGTAGAAAGCGTTGTAGTATTATCTATAAGCCTTTTACCTTTACAGTCTACAATAAGGTTGTAATGACATAAAAAATCTACACCAATTATGGGCTTCGTAACATCCGCTACCACAAATCGCCACGAGTATATGCGTCGAAGTCCTAGGTTCAGGTTGAGGTGTGCGATGCCGTATGTATTAATGGTCGTCCCGTTTGCTGCTGTGAGCTTGTAGGTCGTTGGTTCTCGACGCTCACGCAGCTGAGACCGAGGGAAAACGCAGAGGTCGCTGCCGGTGTCGACCAAGAACTGGATTTTCATGCTTCGGTCTGTCACGAAGAGGCGACCAGGTGAAGATGGGCAGTCGTCTGTCGCCATTACCGACTGTATTCCCGATTTGTAATCGCAAGGCTTTTGGCAATTGCGAGCCCGTGAACCATATCTCGCATGGTACCAGCACGTAGGATATCGCTGGTAGCTAGTAGCAGAGCGTGACCTACTTCGACCTCGCGGTGGTGAAAGCTGACGTCGTTGAGACCTAGATCGATTCGGGTTGCATTGCGATCGTGAGTGTTCATCGAGTTTCAGAGCAAGACGTTCCACCATTTTACGGAGTTCGTAGATTTCTCCAGATTGGTTGCTGCTACTTGCTTCGGCGACGTGAGTTGATGTCGACGCGACGTTTCCTGGTGTGGAGATTTCTTGGATCCGATCTGCCAAGTCTGCTAGCTCCTCCAGGGTATCAGATGACCGCGATGCCAAAACCGTCTGGATATTTTTGGGTAGGCGGTTGCTCCAGATTGATCGAAGGAAGTCCTCTGGTACGTCAGGACCGGCCAGGTCTTGAAGATGTCGCAAAAATTGGGTGGGTTTTCTATCTCCCAACACTTCATCATTCAAAAGTTGTCTGACCTTCTTCTCGTGAGAGGCGCTGAGACGCTTAATGAGCTCGCTTTTTAACTTTTTATATCTGTCTGTCCTCGGAGGTTTCGTAATGATGTCCTTTACAGCTTTCGCATGTGTTATGTCAAGGTTTATTGTGACATTTCGAAATTTGATGACGTCATCGGTAATGTCGTAATACTCAAATTGATCCTCTAGTAATGCGAACTATATCTCTGGGTCATCAGGAGAAAACGGTGGTACCTTCAGACGATGTCGTCGGAAGTCGGACGATTCTTGACGTGGTTCAGTGGACACGTGCCTTCTTCGATGACGTGTACTGACGTTGTCCGCGGATGTAGCGGTTTTTGCTGTATCACTGGTGTCACTCATCGTTGCTCAAGTGTCGTGGGTCACCAGTTGTAGCGTGGTCTTGATTTTAGGTATTGGTACAGCAGACAAAAACACTACTTCTTACTTACAGTTTTATTACAGCACAACAGTGGTACAGGTACTTAACAATAAAGTTCACACGAGCGGTCCATTTGAGCACTATTTGCACAAGCGAGTACTGTCATACAATAGGCTAAGCGGAAGAAGAAAGAATAGCAGATAGTAGTTGCGAAAACCAAAGAGAAATGTGATAGGTAATTCGCGCGCAAAGTGACATGCGTCTCGCGTCGATGTAGGACTCCGACTGGTTTCTGGGACGAGTGCGCGGCAGCGCGGGCGCAAGGAATGCGGACCGGTTTCGCGTCGACCAGCTGATACCGTTCGCATTGTCCGATTTTACGGACGATAGGACGGCGAATATTGTTTATCGTGCCGTGAATGTTTAGTTTCTATGTTGTGTAAATATGTAAATAGATATTCTACCTGTATTTATATACGTATGTAACTTAAGTATATTATTATAAATGTATTTATGTATATTGTATTTATGTAGTTTGTATACATGTACTTATGTAGTTTGTATATATGTATATGCAGGCCATACTTTATTATTTAACAAATGAAATAAATATTTATCAATTAGTTCGATAAAGCCCTACATCGAGTTTTGGATGAAGGAGGCCTTTACCCAGTACTAAGACATAGATGGCTATTAGTTTTTCTAGTCTGAAGAAATGATTGAACCGGTTTATATTTGACATAGACTTATTATATACATAAGTCTATGATATTTGGAATGCATTCAACGCATTCTAAAGGTACGAGTCGAAGTACGAGAAGGAAAAAAAGTACAGAAAAAATGTCAGGAAATAATTCTAACTTCATGCTTACCTTTAATTCCTAGCTCGTTGGTGGTATGCTGATTGTGGAGCAAGCGGATTTGTCAAGCCATATACTATAATGTATACTTAATTACTTTATATGTAAGAAACATGTCAATAAATTATTTTTAAATAGCGCTCCCGCCTCGGCTTCGCTCGGAAGGCACACATAAAGTGTTGCCTATGTCACTCAGGTATAATGTAGCTTTCTATTGGTGAAAGAATTATTGAAATTGGATCAGTAGTGGTTCAGTAGTTCCGAAGATTATCCCCTACAAACAAACTCAAGTTACAAATCCTTCCTCTTTATAATATTAGTATGAACATAGAGCTAGAAAAAAAAAAATTACTTAGAGGCACATACAGCTGAGGAAGCGGGATGTCAAATATGGTTTTTGCCTATGTTGGTAAAGGACAGGTAATATCTTCTGTGAAGCTAATTTTTTGTCATGTTTGACATTTTTGGTGTGTATTGGTTCCATAGAATTTGTAGGCAATCTGTAAAAAAAATTGAATTTGGAGCACAATTGTGTGAACGTTTTTGGGCTTCATTTGACAATCAAGTTTATATGTCTATTAAAGAATGAATCATTTATTTGGCTATAAAAATCCAAAACGGTCACTGTTCAGCATGTGTCGTGGACCATGGTACGATCCACAACGCTGGTCTTCCACAGAAATTTATTTAACCCCATAAACGGTCATGGTTATTATAGTTACCGCAGCCAGATCACCCACGAATAGCTGGTAAAGGTCATAAACAAATCAAAAAGGCACACGACAGACGTGAACATGATACAATAAGCTATGTCCTGATATACGGGTCCCCTGGAGAAATCACCAGTCCGGTTACAATGTCGGGTTACACTGACTTGTTTTATGTCCTGCTGGATTAAACATGGTTGTTTTCAGTGGCGTAGCTTAACGCTTTGGAAGCCCGTGGCAAGCGCTCATTCTTCGAAGTATTCCTCGAACACGGTGGAAACTTCATAGAAACGGGGCGTCATATTATACCTACAACTCTCTCTCTCTCAGCCTAAAGACGTCCACTGCTGGACAAAGGCCTCCCCCAAGGATTTTATCCATGGGGGGTTTTGCCGTAATCGCCACGCTTGGCAGGCGGGTTGGCGATCGCAGTGTGATGGCATAGTACGCGGAAAGATGCTGCTGCCCATCCTCCGGTGTTTTAAATCCCTTAGTCGCCTCTTACGACACCCACGGGAAGAGATGGGTTGGTGCTATTCTAGGGCCACACCACAGGCCGAACCTACAACTACTACAAAATGAAACTGTACATCCGTAAACACGTCAATGTGTGAGTTTTCATAGTCATAGCGTCCCAATCCGCAAAACAATGGAGAAGTGTGGGGTACGCAGGGGGTACGCCATATAGCGGGAGTGCAGGGAGCTTCCTTTCTGTACTTATATTAATTTTGTGCCTTGAAGCGCATCCATTTTCAAGTGCACCGAAACTTTCCTCGAAGCGCATATATGGAATGGGTACCTACTTTTTTTTTATCTAACTATTTATGTCCCACTGGGTATTTACTAACGGAAAATATCGATAACAATCTTTTATTGTTTTTATCTATTTTTTTTTCGTCAAATTGGCCTTTTTCACCTTTTTTTTCAGAATTTGTAAAAATTATCGTGAGCTTAGATTGGCCATTGTTACTTCGTCGTCTCCTTAGAATACTTTGACTGTATACCTTCTCTTCATTTCTATTACCCTGGTACTTTTAGTAGGTACCCAACTAGCAACACGGACTTCCGCTCGCGAACTGTGAAGAACAGTGTTGCTCTATGGCAGGGCCTATTACCGGTCTCTCTCTCTCTCTCAGCCGAAAGACGTCCACTGCTGGACAAAGGCAAGGATCTCCCCCAAGGATTTCCACAACGACCGGTCTTGCGCTGCCCGCATCCATGCGCAACCCGACCTTCACCAGGTCGTCGGTCCACCGAGTAGGAGGCCTGCCAACACTACATTTTCCGGTTCGTGGTCGGTTGTTACCGGTACTAAATTTAAAAAAGTACCGGTACTATCCGGGAATTTAGGGAGAATTTGGTACCAACAGTAAAAGTCCTGTCCATTAGTTGTATCTTTTCATGAGCTAATTCGGGACAGTCATTGATTTTAATCGGACACCAGTGACTAACTACTACATGACAAAAAAAAGTTAAATGAAATTTCATTTAAATTTCATTTTATTCATTCTTTTATTTCATTTTCATTTTTTTTAAAGCAATTGCTTATTTTAACATTTTGAAGAGGAGTATAATAAACATATCTAATGTCTAGTGTCCGTATACATTTTTGCGATCCCAGGAGAAATTTAAACTGCCACCACGTAGTACGGAGTAGAGCTAGTCTCTAACTATGACTTGATATCTAGTACTCTTACGAGTACCTACTCACAGATTAGGATTTATTATGTCACTCGTTGGCTTGGCAGTAAAATCGATACGAATGCCGTGACGGAAAATTGCATGATTGTCGTGCCACACGATGCTTATTTATATCTGCTGGGCGTCCCATGGCGGGTAACTTTTATTAATGTTATTACTAGCTGCGCCTCGGTTTTTAGCTCTCGAGGGATTTCGAATAAAAAGTACCTTATGTATTTTTCTACCCGTGTGCCAGATTTCATCAAAATCCGTCCAGCAGGTTTTGCATGATTAAGTAACAAACATTCTTATAAAACACACAGGTGAATTATAAAACACGCAGAAATTTCTTAATAAAATGTAACAAAAAATCTTAGTACTGGCAGCTTACAATACATCGAAAAAATACCAAATTGAATTTGGAACGCACACTGGCGAAATTGTAAATGTATTTCCGGCGTGATTCGATCACACGTGATAGGAATCCGACGCGTGATAATGTTCGACGTGACGTTCACGTCACGTTACGTGACGGAACTCTGTTATCAGTAATCATTGCTACTGAGTCTGATTTATTTTTGTACTCATTTCTGATTCGATCACGCAGGGAAACTCCGAGCATAGTGCGCTCCATCGCCCTTTGGGTGACCTTGAGCCTTCTTATGATGCCCATAGTAAGCGACCACGTCTCTGTTCCGTATGTCATCGTATCGAATCAGAAATGAGAAAGTAACCGACATAGCCCGTAGAATCGTCAAACTAGTGGCAGTGGGCGGGGCACATAGCTCGTAGAACAGATAGCCGTTTGGGCAGAAAAGTTCTCGAGTGGCGACCACGAACCGGAAAACGTAGTGTTGGCAGGCCTCCCACTCGGTGGACCGACGACCTGGTGAAGGTCGCGGGACGCGCATGGATGCGGGCTGCGCAGGACCGGTCATTGTGAAAATCCTTGGGGGAGGCCTTTGTCCAGCTGTGGACGTCTTTTGGCTGAGAGAGAGAGAGAGATTTTTGTACTAGGACTGTAGTTCCAAATGTAACTGATCAATCAACTCCCAAAAAATATACAACGACTTTTTTACACGATTGAAAAAAAAAGGAGTGTTATGTTTTCAGGGTTCATGTATGTATGTAAGTTTCTTTATTCCATCATAAGTCCTGAACGGCTTAACGGATTTTGATGTGAGAGGTATCTTTCATAGACATAGAAAAAAAAAACATTTAAAAAAAATTTTTGCTAGCTCTATGGTATCTTTAGATTACTTGCATTCCTCCGAGTGACATCTATACTAGTCGTGTTTTTTATTTTTTAATAATTAACTTGTTCACTGGTCTGTCAGATAGCACAATACTGTCATCAGTTGTCAAATTCAAATGACAGTATTGAACCATCTGACAGACCTCACTCGCCACTAGGGCCAACTAGTGAGCGAAGAATCGATAAACCTCATATTGATTTTTTTTGGTGATGTAATGGAAAATAAAAATTGTTAATGTAAGTACCTATGCATTATTATTTAATACTACTAATATTATAAATGCGAAAGTTTGGATGCGAGTCTGTGACTTTGTGAATCTGTGAGTTTGTGAGGATGTTTGTTACTCAATCACGCAAAATCTAATGGACGGATTTGGTATATGGGTAGAAAAATACCGGGAATAGCAGATAGGATACTTTTTATTCCAAAATTCCCACAGGAGCGAAGCCCCAGGGCGGAGCTAGTTAAAGTACCTATATATTTAGAGAACTTTCGAATAATTTGTACGAATTTATAACTAATCCCTGCTTGAACAATCACTCAGATTTATTAGTTTTGCTCCTACTATACAGAGAAGTAAGGGAGCGGTGGTGGCCGAGTGGTAGGGCGCCCGCCTGTGGCAAAGGTCCCAGGTTCGAATCCTGCCCGTGCTACATGAGTTTATATACCAATCTGACTCATGTACCTATGATAGTTTTCATCGACCACCACTTGCTTCCGGTGAAGGAAACAATCGTGAGAAAACCTGCACTCTGGTTGATGATTACCAACTAGTGTGTGAAATGGAGAAGGCAATGGCAAACCACTCCATTAAAATTGCCAAGAGTCGTTGTGTGTGTTTCATTCATATAATGACCACGAACCTCAGTCATGAGAAATACGACTAAAGACAGAAGGAAATATTGTACCTTTTGTGAGATTTCTGCATGCATAAGCATACCGCCTCCATTTAAACTGCGATTCCGCTTTACCTCTGGGGCATTAATTAACAATTCATGTACATGTATCGTTCTCAAGCTAACGTACACATCCTATTTATTTACGGTGAAATATAGGTACTGGTTTTGTTCAGCTATTTTATTTGAATAAGAGTTTTTAATATTTTTTTCTCTTCTCAAGTTAGATTTATGACTAGAGTTATTTTAAGAGGCCAATTCGAGACTTATGCTTGACTCCACTCTGGACTCACAAGTTTTTAGCATACGGAACTCTGTAACTAATATCATAAATACGAAAGTGAGTTTGTTTGTTTATTTGTTTGTTACCTCTTTACGCTTTATCTACTGCCAAATTTCAGGAACATAAGTTAATCTTCCTGAAATTTTTAGAAGTACTGAGAAGAACATAAGATACCTTTGATCCCGGGAAAAAGCACTGTTTCCGTGGGAAATTCACGCGGGCAACGCTGCGGGAAAAAGCTAGTATCTACCTAATAAAAATGTAATCGAGAACTCGAGTTTTCTCCAACACTAGTATTACCGCGGGCGGAGCCACGGGCAAGATATACATAGTACCTAATAAGATTTATAGCAAAAATATCGCAATAATTACTGTTGATTCAGCGGTAATTATCAAAAAGCTTCACAAAAACAGAACACATTTTACATACAAATTAATCTTAAACTTTATCAAAACGACACTGACGAATGGACAATTAAAACTTAATTTCCAACTTTCCCCACAATGCTCCCGTATCACACGACGTCCTAGGTGAGCGACAGAACGCTGCGATGCTCGATGCGATGCTGTGCTACAAAGCAATGTTACATGCGAGCGAGTACGCCGACAACATAGGCCACAAGTATCAACGTACATTATGTTAAATTTACTTTAATTACCTCCTTTGGAGGACCTGAATGAAGCCAACGATAGGGTGGAAGTGGCCAAATACTGGTCGAAAAAATCCAATTTTTGCCATTTCGACTCGAGATGATAATGATTATTTGTGTGCAAATAAAGAATGTTTGTATAGTATTGTAATTACCCGGCACGTAAGTTGACCATGAACAGAGGGGATATTTGTAACCACGGCAACGCAGGAATTGCCTGCGCGGAAAACTGACATTTTGGTTTAACTCACGTATTTGATATTTAAAAAATCTGTTTGCTGCTTTTAAAGTTTTAAAGCTAACCTAGGACAACGTCGGTCACGGCCGATCAAAGAACAAAAGCGAGCACAGAAGGCTACTAGAACCTAAAACCTATGAATATTCCCAAAAACACTGAAACTTTCTGATTAATACTTGAGGATTGGGGGTTCGTTAAAATTAATGATATTCTGTAAGTTTACTCGTCTCGGCTCAAACTTTGTAATTTATTGGCAAACAAAGCTTGGGGGGAATAATTTGTCGAGTAAGAAGATAATGTTATGTCTCTTTACTTTAGCCCTTTAGACTTCCTACTGACAAGGTTTTGAACTAACTTTTTTGGAGTTTCGGTCTTATGATCAAGCAGTTTCAACTTTTAATTAGCGTAAATTTTTAATAAGCACTATATCTGGAACTCTTCTTCTTGTCAAGTCGGAATGGCTATTGTACGCTAATCACTCTGACGTTGGCTTTGTTTAAGTCCTCTATTGTGCAGGAGGTGGGGCATTTAGGACATGACAATAGGTAGGCCATGGATTGAATATCACCATAGTCACACATGTCATTGCTGGAGAAGCCCTGCTTAACTCGGTTTTCGTGGCATCTCCCAACACCAGCCCGGTCTGGTCTGCAATTACTTTCCTAAAAAGTTAGATTTCTTTACAAGAAACCTGTTTGATTCTGCTGCACACTTGCAACAATATGCAATATTTTAACAGGGTTTTCCGTATGACAGAAAGTATGAAAACATCTGAAGACGGTTGGTCTTCACGCCAACCTATAACAGAAGAATAAACTTCTATTTGATGAAGCTGGAAGCTGACACATTTTTGGTTAGGAGCCTAGAGTCTGTCTCAAGAAAGAAGTCTTACAGACGCGGCGCTACAGTCAATGACGGAGTATTGCTAACCGTCATATTATCATAACTTGCAGTGGGGTCCGTGTTCACGGTAGCACGTCGAGGCTTGAACCCTTTTGTACCCCCAAGCCTTACTCACACAGAGTGGGATTCCTCAAGATCCTTCTTGCTCAAGAAGCTTCAGGATATCTCCTGCTGCGATGTGCCTGTAGTCCTCCAGTTCCGGATACGCAGTTCCAAAGAAGGCCAGTTGCTTAGTAGCCAGCGAGTCACACTCACACACAATGTGCTCCATAGACTCCTCTGCTTCTGTAAACACCCGACCTAGGGGGCTTTCGTCAAGTCTGTCATTATTAGTTCCACATATTCCCGCGGGTATTCTTTCGTGAAACGCAGTTTAGACATAAAAACCATTCTTACAATTGTTGAGCCCAGCGTGTTAGATGTTCGCAAATGAGCATTTAATGTGCTAACTTAGTCGGTATATCACGAAGTTCGCCGATTTGCGCCGACGTAAATCTAAACAATACAACGTTAATGTTATTCTGTAACGGAATAACCGTTATTGCTCCAATACTCCAGTTATTGTTAACTGTGCTTTTGTTGTTGGGGAGTTGGGAACTATTCGTGTTCACCTGTATTACCAAAGATTAAATTATTAGTAAGTTTATAATTCAATGCCATCTGACGCTCACCAGTGACGTTTTTTTCGTCCTACACTTCGTCTTTTATTTGGTGGACACTTGTCGTGTATAGAAAAGACGTGAACAACTTTTGTATCTTGATGTTCTATAAAGGGTTAAGCAGATTAGTTGGGATGGGCCCCAGGTCTATTTTAGCATAGGGGCCTATATTTACCAAGCTACGCCACTATTTATTAGCGACAATTAGTGCATTATGTTGGAAATATGATATTTATGTATAAAACCTACATCGACTTGCACAATGTTTTTTCATAGATAATTTGATGTTTTTCTTCTTGTCTTTAGTATGTATGTCATTCTGATAGCTTGCTATGAATAAACTACGAAAATGTTCATCTTATCTTATTTTATTTTAACATGGTAGCAGAGCGTAGTTGAAAAAGAATATTTGTGAACGCACTATGGATTCGTAGTTTATAAAAGTGAATAGTGGTAATTCGTGAAAACTGAAAAAAAACTGGGAATGAAATAAAAACAATTGAAGTGATAAAGCTGGGCACTCACTAAAGAAATGAACATGGAAGATAGTAAAAATGAATATAAAGTACAAATATTTGATGGCACAAATTACGAAAAGTGGAAATTTAGATTAAAATTATTTTTGGAAATGAAAAATTGTGATATGGCCATTAATTGTAATGAAAAACCCAAGAATATACTTGACGATGAGTGGAAGAAAATAGACATAAAAGCGAAGAATCATATAGTGAACAGCGTGAGCAATTCACAATTAGATATAATTATATTAGAAAATTCCGCTTATAACATGATAAAAAAATTTGACAGTATTTACAAAACTAAAGGTTCCGCGAGTAAACTCATATTGAAAAGGAAATTATTGAAAACACAATTTAAAGAAGGTGAGAATCCCATTGAATTCCTACAATCATTTGAAAAAAATATTAATGATTTAATTAGTGCTGGTGAAAGCCTTTCAGACGAAGATCGATTAAATTATTTATTATTAAGTTTACCTGAGAGTTATGATCACATTGTCAATTTAATTGATGCTATGCCACAAGAAAGTCGCAATGTTGAATACGTGAAGTCGAAAATTTTGTTTGATTTTGAGAAAAAGAAAAATAATGATGAGTCCACACCTTTTTCGTTTGCATCAACCTCACGTGCAGAAAGTACTGGAGTTAATAATATGACAACCTGTTATGAATGTCACCAGCCCGGACATTTCAAGAGAGACTGTCCTAGACTAAAGAATAGAGGCAGAGGACAAAGAGGTTCTTATCAGCGAGGTCGAGGTAGAACCCAAAGAGGTAAATATTATAGAGGATCATCAAACAGGAATGGAAACTGTAATTATAACAGTTCTAGTTTTAATGTAGAAGTGGAGGCAATGACAACCGACACTAATGAAGATGATCAACAGATAATAACATGGCTTATTGACAGTGGATGTAGTGATCACATTATAAATGATGATAAGTATTTCACAAGTTTTCAAACTTTGACGACTTCCGTAAATATCAAGGTAGGTGACGGTTTCTGTCTTAAGTCAGAAAAGATAGGAAACATAACAATGCTTTTTAGGGCGCGTGGTAGGGTAAATAAATTAAATATAGCAAATGTTTATTATGTACCAAATATGAAAAGGAATTTGTTGAGCGTATCTAATATGGTAAATAGAAATAATGTTATTAAATTTCATTATGATAAGGCAGATATATACAATTATGATATGAGAAGGGTAGTAGCTGTAGCTAAAAAAGGTAAATAAATTATATGAATTAGAAGGAAAAGTAGTAGAAAATAATGTAAAATCATACACAAGTGATAAGGCTATGTCAGTTAAAGAAAAATGGCACAGAGTTCTTGGTCATCCTAATTTTTATAAACTAAAAGAAATGTGTAGGTCAGGTGTATTAAATCAGTTACCAGAAGATTTGTCAAATGAGTATGTACAGTGTGAAATTTGCTTATTAAATAAAATGACGAACTTACCATTTGAAAATAATAGACGCCGCGCAACTGATTTATTGGAGATAGTGCATACGGATGTCAACGGGCCCATAACACCAATAGGTTATAATGAACAAAGGTATTTTGTATCTTTTATTGATGATTATAGTAGACATGCTCAAGTCTGTGTAATCAAAAATAAAAGTGATGTTTTTGACTGTTTTAGGACATATGTTAGAATGGCTCAAAACCAGACCGGTAAAAGGATAAAAGAAATCCGATGTGATAACGGACGTGAATATCTTAATAAAGATTTCTTTAGCTTTGCCAAGCAAGAAGGTTTTTTTCTTAAACCTGGACCGGCTTATACACATGAATTGAATGGAGTAGCGGAGAGGTATAACAGAACAGTAATGGATCGAGCAAGATGTCTATTGATGGAAGCAAAAGTAAATAAATGTTATTGGCCAGAATGCGTTTTAACAGCAGCATATCTAGGTAATAGGTTAATGACAAACACCGCTGAAAAGAAAACACCATTTGAAATTTTTATTGGTCGGAAACCAGATGTAAGTAATTTACAAATATATGGAAGTAAATGTATTGTTAGAATCCCAGAAGAAACGAGAACGTCAAAATTGAATCCGAAAGGTAAGGAAGGAATACTTGTCGGATATACCGATACTGGTTATAAAATTTTGATAAATAATAAAATTATAATATCACGTCATGTAAAATTTATTAATGCAGATGCACAGATAGTAAAGTTTCGGGTTGATGATGATGACGATAATGATATAACAATAGGTACATCGGATGAAAAAGAAGAATTTTACGACACAGTTGAAGAAGAAAAAAATAGTGTTGAGCCTGAGGAAACCCATATACAAGACCGTCCTAGAAGAGAAATAAAATTACCAGAGAGATATAGAGATCATGTCGTTTATGTTAATTTTGTTGATGCTTTGGTACCAAATTCGTATGAAGAAGCAGTAAGTTGTCCAGATTCTGAAAAGTGGATAGAAGCAATTAATGGTGAAATAAATAGCTTAAAACAGAATGAGACATGGGAAGTAGTTCAAAAACCGGAAAATGTGAAGATAATAGATGTGAAATGGATATTTAGAATCAAATCAAGCGGAAAATATAAAGCTCGTAAGTTGTGGCTCGAGGTTTTCAACAAAACTATGATGAAAATGAGGAAATATATTCACCTGTTGCTAGAATGATTACGATGAAGGCTTTGTTATCTACTGCTTGTGTTAGAGGATGGTATATTGAACAAATGGATGTTGAAACTGCATTCCTGAATGGAAACATTAAGTCCGAGGTGTACATTTATCCACCTGATGGTTACAAAGTTGGACAGAATACTGTTTGCAAGCTGAAGAAAGCGTTATACGGTTTAAGAGAGAGCCCTCGTGATTGGTACGATTGTTTTAATGAATTTATGATGAGTATAGATTTCAAAAGGTCAAACTATGATTATTGTTTGTGTACCGGTTGCTTAAATAATTCTCAGATATATTTATGTTTGTATGTTGATGATATTTTAATTTGTAGTGAAGATATAAATAGTATTAAAGAAGTTAAAGGTATGTTAAATGGTCGTTTTCGTATGAAAGACTTGGGGAAAATAAAACAGTACTTGGGAATTGACGTTGAATTTGAACTGAAGGAAAAGAAAATGACACTGAGCCAAGAAAAATATATAGAGAGTTTAGCGGAAAAATATAATGTGAAAGAGTCGAAGAATTTTAATACGCCCATGGAAATTAATTTGTCTTTGGAGCCAGGAGACTCAAATAATACTTCTTTGAAATACAGGAATTTGATTGGAGCTCTTACATATGTAGCAAGTGGAACACGACCAGATGTATCGTTTAGTGTGAACTACTTAAGTCGTTTTCAGAACTCTTATACGGATACACACTACAAATATGCATTAAGAGTACTTAAATACTTGTATTGTACAAAAAGTTGGAAGCTACATTATAATGCCGAGTATAAAGAATATTTGGATGCTTTTGTAGATGCGGACTGGGCAGCAGATAAATCTGACAGAAAATCTACAACTGGTATTGTGATTAGATTATTTGGGAACCCGATAATGTGGAAATCGCACAAACAAAAAATTGTCTCACGAGCATCTACACATGCTGAATATTATGCATTAGCTGATTGTGTAGAAGAGATTCTTCCAGTTATAGGAATTTTAAAAGATATGAGTTTGGAAATAACAAAACCAGTTAAGATTTATGAAGATAATAGCGGAGCAATAGGTTTATCGAAAAATGGTAAATTTTGTAAAAACTCGAAGCACATTGATATAAGTTATCATTTTGTGTATGATTATGAAAAAAAGGAATTATAAATGTAACAAAAATAGAGTCAGAGAATCAATTAGCAGATATTTTTACTAAACCTTTAGGAAAAAATTAATTAAATTAAATATGTTATGAATGTAATAATATGGTATTGTTCTCTACCACAAGAAGTTGTTGAAGCTACGATGACATCATAAATCATTATCAACTTAACAACGCAACATATAGGTAAGTATTTCCTACTCATCTACTTTGGAAGTTTAACCAAGGTACAACAGAGTTACACTCAGCGCCTCGCGGTTTCGAAGAGCAAAGACGCATGTACAGGGAACTTTTAAAGTAACAGGCATTGGGGAATAGGTACTTAGATATACCATGGGTATACCCTACTATAGTATAAGCGATATAAATCTGGACAAAAGGTCATTGACGTCTCTCTACCAATGTACACCATTTTTGGAAACGATACTACACAATGTCTTTCAAAATTATCGCAAATACGTCTCCTTGCGAATCGCAGTAGAAGGCGGGGTGAGCATAATGACCTTGTCAGATGTCACAAACATTTTTTTAAAGACATTAAAATAAAAACAAACCCAATTGGTATTTATGTATGTGGGGTTGAATATAACGTATGACAGGTTGTGCAAAAGGAACAAAAGTACCTATGTAAGCTTAAGGCGCAGATACGTGACTAAAAAAAATATTCAGTATTTTGGAGAATAACTTTTATTGTTACAATAACAACATATTAAAACATATCAGAAACCATGATCATTACATAATGTATATAATTAAACTGTAACTGGTCTGTGTCTGTACTTAGAGATATTTATTTACCTTAGAAAAAAATTTGGGGGTCTTTATGCCAATAGAAGCCAGAACAATTTTTGCTCAATCAAACAAAACAACTAATAAACTATGAATGTCAACAAAAACAAATAAAGAAACAAAAACAATTAACAACACCTTTAAAAATTATTCACACAACTAAAAATAACCTGCAAAAGCATATGTGGCCATTTACAACGGAATGAAGTTCGTACGAGACAGCGGGGCCGGGCGGGCGTCGAGCTCGTCAAAACCGTAGACACAAGAAAGAAAGACACAAGTGTACAAATTCTATCTATGAGTTTAGCTGCTTATATTATTTGTATATACTGTATTTATATATATACTTATGTATTATTTACATGTATATTTATTTACCTCTATATAAATATTAATTGTGGTATTCGTATTTAATTATGTATGATATTATTATTTACTTAAGTATATGTACTTAGTAATAATATCTTTATTATACACCCACTTAAAATTTTCTGTATAACCCAAAGGTTTTCTGGTAGATAATGCTTTAGCATTAAGCTCTCCTATTGTACGTTTACTCTGTATTTTTGTACAATGAAGGTTAAATAAATAAATAAAATAACCGCCAAGCCAAAGGTGGCGCACTTCTGACTAGGCGGAGCGAGTCTGACATCACACGAAACATTGCGACTTGCGACAAACCGATATAACTTATTTTTTTACGAATTCAAGGGCCATTTATTTTATTTGCTTTATTAAAAATATTAAGTTCTACAGTTACAGATGGAATTGAGTAAAATATGGCATTTAATATATCATAATAAACTTCGAAACATAATAATAATTAATATTTCCTATAGATTTCGCCGTTATAATACGTGACGTTATAACTCGATTTTATTTTATTTGGAGTTACGCCAGTATAGCTCAACTACCTTTACGCGCCGGTACTAAGATTTCACGAGGGACGATAGTTTGCGATACCAATCTATGGTAAGCGATAATTATCGCAAAAAAAAAATGTCTTGTTGTAGGTGCCAGGGCAATGACCTTTTATTTTTTCTTACACGATCCAGAGTATAGTCACAGAATTCTGAAAGATTTCTTAAATGAGAGAAGAGGTATAGACTATATAGAGGTGCTACTACGGAAAACGCTAAGATACCTACGAGAGAGATTATTATGCGTTAAACTTGAAATAATTACAAGATTGAAAGAATAAATATTCTTTCGTCAACGTCAACCGAAGCCACTCGATATAGAGGTTCGGTTCATTAATGACGTCATTGAGACCCTTTGATTTGATACAAACGCGTCTGATTCACACGCGGATTGACGATCGCTAATGAGGTTTTGGTGAAAGGGGTTTGAAACAGTGTTTTTTACAAACATTTAGGATACCTACTAGCTGTACCTTAGGTACGTATAGGCGGGGCATTTAATTTTTTTTTACCGACAAATTCCTACAACCATGATTCTTATACTTAACATTATTTTGATGTTTTTAGACATCCTTATATAAAAAAAAAATAATTTTGATGATCCGATATGAAATGGGAGGGGCAAATAAACTATACTGAATTGCTCGTAAACAAAAAAGTTTACAATAGAAATTACTGTTCACAATTAATTAATAAGACTTCATTTACCTGTAAATAAAAGTTGGCCGGTTTATAATAAGGCTTTCTAGTCATAAAATGTATTTTTAACGTTATAAATGTCAATATGGTTTTTATTTAATTACAGGAAATCGGGTTCATAAACATGAGTCGTTTATTAAAATTAAGATTGAATAATTCACATTACGTACGAATATACAATTTTCTCGACTGTAGTAGGTATTAAAAAAAAAAAAAAAAGTTAATAAAAAAAAAACTGTTGTAGTCACCCTTATAAAAATTGAGGATATGGTTCATTACAATAGTATACGAATAATATATAAAAGTCACCATTGCTGGATTTTTTGTTTTTGTACAGGATGTTTTTAAAGTATAAAAATTACAACTCATTAAAAAATCCATTTCGGATTGTTATTTATTGGTGATTTTTTAAATCAAGCTTTTATTATTCGTAAGGAAATATGTAACAAAAAATCACCCTTTTAGGATTTTTTGTTTGAGAGTTATAACAATATGAGTCTTATAATAGCGTTTAAAAAAAAACGGCGGTGGTGATTTTTTTTTTTACACTTAAATTTGCAGTTGTAATATCATAATCTATGTAGTTATATAAAAATCACCATCGTAGGATTTAATGTGACCACCTCCATATAACTGAAAATTCACAGCCCCGACTAGTAGTACTTATATTAATTCTGTGCATAGAGCAACACGCCGCGCGCGGAAGTCCTTGTTGCTCGAAGATTCTGTGCCTTATTGCTGATGTTAAAAGTCAAAAATACTTTATTGAAACTTGGCCTTCACAGGCACTTTTTCAGTTTAAAAAACTAATTACCTACATAAATCTAAAAGCTACAAACTACTAGCATATCGGAATGACCACTGCTGACAAGAAATGCTAAGAGAACATAACCACCTAACATCCAAGAGGAGATAACTTCAATTATAGGACAGTTTTAAACGCTGTAAATAAGAAAAATCCGCATCAATCAGATACCTACTTAAAAATCACAACCATAACCCAAATATTTTCCGACGCAAATCCCAAAATATTATACAGCTTTAGTTGACGCATTCCACTGTCGAATTCATGAATAATTCGCGTAATTCGCCCGCCAAAATTCGGCGAAATTAGTTGGGCTCGCGTCGGCGCCTGTAATTTCGCAACTGAATAGAGGACAATTTGTGACGTCACACGCAGATATTCGGGACACTGAGCGCGGGAAAATGGAGGTGTCCGATTTTGTGGTATTTGCTCGAGTTTACTGTGGTCGAGTGATTTTGAGGCCTGAGTTCCCGTCTTAACAATTACTACCGTACTTACTGTTCTTGGTTTATGGTTTACTAGAATGGGCCTGGGACTTTATTTCTGTGGAAATTTCAGGAAATCCTCTCTAAGTGCTCCCCTACACTCCCTAGGAACCTACATGGTAGACTTGTCTACATGCGTTGTCTGCGTCAGTCATGAAAGGAAAAGATGAAAGACAGAGATGAGTGGAGGGAATTTGGGGAGGCTTTTGCCCAGCATTGGGCAAACAGCAAGGTAAAAAAATATTAGTGTGCAAAGATGGTTTTTTCCAGGAAGAAACGTTTTCCGCCCGTTTTATTCCCGGGCCTAGACGGGCTTACGTCGGGAAAAATCCTTTTCTTTCCGTTTATTCCCTGGCATAAACCCATCTCTGTTAATGTGATTAGGTATATTATAGTATAGCTGATTCTGTTACCACATCCAGCATACCTCTATTTAAGTAGTTAGTGTCCGGTTAAATTCCGTACATAATTATTTCTGACCATACGACTCGCCGTATACCACTATAATTGCGAAATAGGTCAAACGAACCTGACAAATTACCAGCTAACCGTCTATGACATTCATATCGGGAATTTTGGGAATGGAGTGGCTGATAGGGAATTGATAATGGACTGACGAACGCTATGAAACGTGGGTGAGGTTGCAAATTTCGGCGGATAGAAAAAAAAAATCAAAATTTCTTTATTAAAACTTGGCCTTTTTCATGTCGAAAAGTAATTATTTTATCATAGTGTAGGTATTTTAAGTCTCAAAGCTACAAACTACTAGCATTTCAGAACGAACACTATGCTATCTCATGATAAAATGCAGCCCAGATACTTATAGCCCAGTCGACAGGTAGTTTCAGATAGAAAAAGGTCGGAATTTAATGAAACTTGGAGATGTTGTTCAGGGATGGTTAATTAACATTTTGTCAAGTTTTGGACCTCGAGGACCCTGTGCAAAAAGAGGAGGGGGGGAAAAACTGAAAAAAAATCGACCTTTCGTCAGTTTTTCGTCAATATTTTTTTCCTTACATCCTATGGCAAAAACATTCCAGTACTTTTTGTAGAGCGTTAAATTTCCTCAATTTTCACTAAAGAAACTTTTTTGTAAGTCAATTCGTTACAGAGATATGGCGCTATGAAAGAAAAGTCAATTTTCAAAATTCGCTAATAAATGGCGAAAATGCAGAATTCCACCGTTTATTCGGTTACCTATATCAGAATAATGATGAAGTGCTGTTTATATTATAGTCCCTTGTTACAATAACCAATATTTGAACCCCCACCCCCACCCCCTTCCCTACCCAACCCCAATTCTCAAAAGCTTATTTTCTTCTGTAATTTTATTCCAACCATATATCATGTCGATATTGTTGGAATTGATATTAGTTACTTTTTAGACCCTTCCCCCTCCCCCCACTACATAATTATTCCAGAGCAGGTAAAAAAAGACTAAGTCCTTTTGTGAACAAAATTAAGGTACTTATTCACAAAGCATACATTATAGGCAACAGAGATATTATTGTTGAAAGGTACTCATACATAGTTACTCATTTGTACTCATTACAGCTCCTGTCGAGATTTCTTAGCCGTTGGTTCTGCTTTTAACAGCCTCCTGCAGGCAGGCTAGACGACCTGCTGTACCGATTATTCACACGATTAGTTACGAAGGCTAAATTGCAACTAGCCCGCCTACCACCGACAAGAGACGCTGCCAATTACCACTCCCTCCGCATTTACCAGCAAGTACAAGTTCGAGTTAAGTGGCACGATCGAATTCCAAACACCACTATCCTACAGAAGACTCAAATGATGGGCATAGAAACTTTGCTCATTCAGGGACAATTAAGATGGTGAGGACATCTAGTACGCATGTACGATGCTAGGCTGCCTAAGTCTGTTTTCTATTCACAGCTGCATAAAGACAAACGCAAAGCTGGAGGACAATATCTGCGTTACAAAGATGTCCTAAAACGTCACCTAGCTGCATGTGAGATTCCAACAGAACGTTGGGAAGAGCTTGCGAGGCACAGGCAAGCATGGCGCAGCTCTGTCAAAGAGGCAGTTAATAAATTTGAAGAGATTCGACTATCAGATCTCGACTATAAACGCCTCCTACGAAAAACCCGTCCCAAGCCTTCCTACACGTACACATACAACAACTTAGGTCAGTTGCACTGTACGCCATGCAACCGGATCTTCAAAAGTTTGGTTTTGCTAGCCATATCCGTTTCCATCTACGGAGATTACCAGATTCGCCGTTGACGAACACGTCAGGGAGGACATGACTACCAATCTCCACAATCAAAAATGCTGGGCCAGATAGCATCCTCCAAATTGTTTCCTGCAAGTGCAGCAAAGGCTGTAGCACCGGAGAAGGCGGCTGCAAGAAAGCAGGTCTTAGATGCTCAGCAATGTGCAAGTACTGCACAGGCCACTCTTGTGAAAACGCCCCCACAACTGATTTGAACGAGGAGGACTCATCAGACATAATCGAAGAATACGACAACGGTGAGGACGTCCTTAACAGCCTGATCGCTCAGGAGGACAACGAGCTGTTAGAAGCAGAATCAACGACTAAGAAATCTCGACAGGAACTGTAATGAGTACAAATGAGTACCTATGTATGAGTACCTTTCAACAATAATATCTCTGTTGCCTATAATGTATGTTGTGAATAAGTACCTTAATTTTGTTCACGAAAGGACTTTGTCTTTTTTTACCTGCTCTGGAATAATTATGTAGTGGAAGAAGCGGGAAGGGTCTAAAAAGTAACTAATATCAATTCCAACATTATCGACATGATATATGGTTGGAATGAAATTACAGAAGATAATAAGCTTTTGAGAATTGGGGTTGGGTAGGGAAGGGGGGGTGGGGGTGGGGGTTCAAATATTGGTTATTGTAACAAGGGACTATAATAGAAACAACACTTCATCATTATTCTGATATAGGTAACCGAAGAAACGGTGGAATTCTGCACTTTCGCCATTTTTTAGCGAATTTTGAAAATTGACTTTTCTTTCATAGCGCCATATCTCGGTAACGAATTGACTTACAAAAAAGTTTGTTTAGTGAAAATTGAGGGAAATTTAACGCTCTACAAAAAAGTACTGGAATGTTTTTGCAGTAGGATGTAAGGAAAAAAAAATATTGACGAAAAACTGACGAAAGGTCGATTTTTTTTCAGTTTTTCCCCCCCTACTCTTTTTGCACAGGGTCCTCGAGGTCCAAAACTTGACAAAATGTTAATTAACCATCCCTGAACAACATCTCCAAGTTTCATTAAATTCCGACCTTTTTCTACGAAAGTCCACTTTTTGCGACTTGTCGACCGGCCTATTAGCAATCGAGCAGACAAAAAAAGTTTACAAAAGATTGGACTCAATTGGACTGAATATTTATCATGTAAAAAATCTGCATATTTATCATGTTAAAAATGTCTTATTGTAAGTGTGAATTGTAGTTTAGAGTATGGGAAATTTTGACTTTGTTAATTTTATAACTCCTGTACTAATTTTGGGATAGAAAGTATCCCATGTACTATCATATAAGTAATTTTTTTAAAAACCTTCCCAACATACTTTATTTCAATCTAAAAAAATGTAAACCATGTAATAAATAGAATTGATCAAATTAAACTGGTATTCAATTATCATGTTTCGTATTATATATGTATAACGGCGAGGGATCCCCATCAGAATTTTTTGAAAGGGTGACGTCAGCATCGCTAACTTCACCACTCTCATTATTTTCAGACATTGCGTGGTAATGAAAACAACGTTATTTTAAAAGAAACTTATAATCTTTCTTACAATAAATTAACTTAAACAAGCTAATAGCTATAGCTAACAACAAAAATTTTAAGTAAATTGAAAATAATTACTCACAATTAATGTTTTCAGCTCGAGCACCTCCAACAGAATGTGTTCGAATAAATGGTAGCCATGGAAGTAATAAGTAGTTGTACAATACAAAGTACTTACTACTTCCATGATGGTAGCACAACGAAAAGTTAACGCAAGCCCCACGTGACTCGATAACGTCACGTGGGCCGAGGGCCTTCCGGATTTCAAATAGAATACGCACTTTTAATTATTCAAAAACAATTTTTATCACAATGTAATAATACCAAAAATCTTTAATAATTATTTTATGAATTTAGAATTTTATTTCGTATTTTAATAAACGCTGATATATTAATTTATTATTGAACGACGGATGTGCTTTAATTAAATTCAAAAACATGGCTGACCGGATTGTTTCAATTCCAATAATAAAGCAAATACAAATAAAGAATAATGAATTTATATAATTATAAATTACAAGATTAATTTTCGTAATATATAAATAGTAATTAAACTTCTATTATTTATATTAAATTTAAAATAGTTACACCTAAATCATTACAGTCAAATCAATACTTTAGTTTTCCATAAAGTCATAATAATTGGAAATTAGCTTTACATAGCAATGCGTGATGGTTAATTTAGCTAATTACTAATTTTGCACGTAGTAATTTACTTATTTATTTATTAATTAATGATAACGACGCGTCGACATATATCTTACTAGGCACGACACGGGGCTTCGCTCCCGGGGAATTTCGGTATAAAAAGTACCCTATTTGCTATTTCCGGTATTTTTCTACCCGTATACCTAATTTCATCAAAATCCATCCAGTACATTTTGCGTGATTGCGTAACAAACATCCTCACAAACTCACATCCAAATTTTCGCATTTATAATTTTAGTAGGATAGGATTTTTATTTTTCTATTGTAACGCTCCAATGTTCCTTAGATTGATAAGCTACATCTAAATCAATAGAACTTGGGAGCAGTTAATTTAGAAATAACGACCAACACGTACAGACTACTTCAGCAGTGAGTCTGTAACGGTTACCCCTGGGGTCCGTATTTTATTTTCTAAAAAATGCTATTTTGCCAAATAGGTATGATAATATTTTCTCGCAAAGCTAGGGTGTTTGAACACGTCGCCTCGTGTTCCTGGGGCTTGGCCAAACCCCGTACTGGAGACGTTACGAAATAATTACATCAAAGCCCTCTTCAATAACATAAATGCTCATATATTGCTCTAGAACAACTGATTAATTGACACAGCCTTTATCGTATGACAATAGACTATCTTTGATTGACACGTCTGTTGCTCATACATTTAAATATCTCAATAATCTGATAAATAGTAATATTGTGAACTAATAATGAAGTTAGGATTGTCAATGAATCAGGTTCAAATAAAGGCTTGTAAGCCTATTGATTGGTACTGTTTTCAGACCATATAAATTGTACTCGATAGAGTAACAGGTATGATATGGGGCCACTTATCTGCAGATAGTGCCCCGCCCATTCATATGTGATCTTTGAGATAATATAATCTCTGGATACCAACTTTATTATAATTATTATTTTTTTGTATTATCAGAAATTAGAAGGTGCGCACCGTTGGTATTCAATAATTGTATATACGTTCCATTGTATGGAGCGGTTGCTAGCTAGTCTTTTTGGGCTGATACCTTTATTATTCTTTTGTTTGAGCCGTATACAAATATTGATGTTATTGGCAAATTAAATAAATTCTTTGTAGAATCCTCACCTTTTCGGTGTAGAACTCTGCCCTGAGAAATAGATTTAATATTATATTTCTTTAAGTCCTGAATGGACAAGTAAAAACAATTAAATTTGAGTAATAACAAAGAGTTTAATTTAGGATACTAGTTTAATAATTATCAGGGTCTTAACCTATTTTGAACTAATTAGAAACTATTTCATACCTTATGACTTAGGATGATGATAGCATTTATAATATGAAAGGAAATGTTGAGTGATCAATTAAATAGTAAAAATGTCCTAATTAGAGGGATGGTGATTTAAAAGACTCAAGAGAAATAAATGGTGTTTATATTCTGATTCTCACACACAATTAAAGAAAATACTAAACAGATCTTAAACAATAAATATACACACAGACAATCTTAATTCTAGCTGAAATAAAATCACAGCAGTATTATGGTTTTAATTGTGTCCCCTCCACTCTATATTTCATTAGATATCCGAATTTAAGATTGCGTGCAAATGTCGAATTTCTATTGAAATAGGACCCTTAGACCTCGGGCTGCCGAATATTCAGAATGAATATTCAGTCCCTACCAGACACATATTTTTAGTTATACTTTAATTAGCTTAAAGGCTTTCAGGAAATCAAAACAATAAAAGGGAAAATGGAACTAAAACTGAGGATATTATTTACATGAATCAGGCAAAGCCTTCAAGATCAGTTTTAGTTCGGTAAAATTAAGTGTTTCGTAAAGGTTTGTAATTTACTTATTTTCTTTCTATATTTGCAACCAAACCTTGACAAAACTGAAAACTTATTTTCTAGGACTTGCCAATATACAGCACACTCCTAACCCCAATTCAATTCTAAGCATATATCGACCCAACAAAAGCAAAATATTTAAATCTCCCACAAAAAGTAATTATTACGTCTCACTGCAAACACGTCTAAACGAACACCCTGCGATACGATGAATGTCCCCCTTCTTTTCCCCATCGCATCATTTTTCATCCCCGCCTTCATCCCTCGGTGATGCGTGTGCGTCCCTGCTCTGTCTTTCTCATTGGCTCTGCAGTCATCCGGGGCGTATCTCTCATAACCATGAAACAAAACATATTTGTTTTAGCAATGTGTAAAAGGAACAGAGAATAGCTTTATCCTCGTTGTTCAATCCTGGAATTTTACGTAAAAACTTACAATGTTTTTGCGTCTATGTCCGCTAACACAAGATTACAATGGTTAACAGATGTGAGTTTAACAATTCTACAAACAGTCGGGCCATCAATAAATTAGTTTCATTTCTAAGACAACACTTCTTTATTTTTTTTACTCATGATTCTTAGAAGGCTAACAAACCAAAAAAAAAGGATCGTTTAAATTTATGCTTTCTAAACCATTAAAGTATTTTTGGGAATCCATACCCTGTCATTTCCCTCCTTTTCCGGCTCATATAGAATGCCAATATTATGTGAGCTGGGAATCTTATTTTAACATAACAATTACGATAGAGAACCTTAAAGGTAACCTATTTGTATATATATATATATACCTACCTACCTTTTTTCTTTCTAGTTTACTATTAAATTAAACTGTATATTAAATTAAACCTATCACGAATTAACTTCCTAACCCTATTAAAAGCTGATAACCTAATTAATTAATCACCTAACTCATTTAACCTAACACTGTCTAATAACCTAACACTTTCTACGAACCCAGTGACAACCCTATATCTTCCTAAAACAACTTATAACTAACCTAATTACGAACTATTCTACCTCATACAACTAACTTACTGCGTTTATTTACAAATTCTCGTTAATTATCTAATTTTCATCCATAGTAACGTGATAAATAAACCACATAAGCATAACCGAATGACCGTTTAAGTCCACTAAGTACAAACATTATTGTGCGTAACTGCTCCAACTCGATAATAAACTATAAACTTATTTCGTTTTCATTATTATTCGTCCCTCCTTGACCGAGCAAACATTTTATGATTGAGCGAAGACTGTTATCGTCTATCTGCAATTCTCATAATTTTCTAAAAAAATGTTTTTAAACAACCGCCCTTTTTACTGCCTCAAACAATTGTAATTGTCGGCAAGCCATCTTTCAAATAATAAAGACATTAACTCCCTTTATGTTGCGAGAAAAACATCAGATATGGCATTGTCTGTCTTTTACGTATTGTACCTGATATTCAAACCGTTCAAAATAGTGTACCCTTCGAAGTGAAAAGTTTCCATGAATGTTAAAAGATAAGACTCATAAGATCGGTGCCAATTACGACTTTCTATCTCCATACGCTTAGAATTTAGACAGATTGTAAAAATAATGGCCCACAATTCCTGCTCCGATATTGTCTACTTATTACCAAACCCGATTACATTATACATTATATTATCTATCTGTTTGTCTTGTCTGTATAAGTCTTGTTTATTAAAAGTTGACACAAAGACTTAGTTTATTCGCCGTTCCTACCTATAAATTTACGAAAATAATAGCTAATGAAATGAAATTAAATATATTTATTCACTTGAAACATAGTACCAATGGGTGTTAAATGGGATGGGTGCTATGATAAAATACTGTCTTATAACTCATCAAAACTAAAGATAATAAAACTTTATGATCATTCCAATTTATTTATCGTCAATATTTATATTCTTGTATTTCGCTTGCAATGTTATTCGTTCATCTCATCATTATATTTAATCAAATTAATTTTATTTATTTATTTATTTATTTATTTTTTTCCACATTATATTCGTCTTTCATTTTTTTTTCTCACCTTCATGTAATAACGTCTTTCATTCGTAAAAAAAAAAATCTAAACTAAGTATAAACTAACCTAAGTAACTTCTAAAAACGAACACGTGTCTCTACCTGAACTTCACCGGCTAAGATAAGATAGTACTTCGTCATGACTCACTAACCTTTCCGCTGTCGATTGTCTTACCTATGTCCCTATATAAACCAACCAACTAATGGGACTTAATTGTTGAGAAAAGTGTTCACTCATATTAAGACCTTGTTCTTCATCCCAATATGTATTCATTAACCTAAACTTTTCGTCTTCCTGCTGTGTTTGACTCCAGAAAATCCTAATAAAGTCCTTTTCAAAATCTTCAAATGAATTCCAATTATCGCTATAGATTTCTATGGAATTATATGCAGACCCTTTAATACAATCTAAAGCTATATCGCAAGCTCTATCTTCTCCATGAACATTTAGTATGTACTTTTTCAACTTACATAGGAAACGCATAGGGTTTGCACTAGCCCCATTATTGCCCTTGAAAATAGGCTTTTCTACCTCAGGCTTTAGAACAATTATATTTCCGCCGGTTACACTTCTATTACCTAGATTACCAGTGTCTGGAGTGGTTCGCTCTACTGAATCACTTTGGCCTAACCCGTTATCTGCTAATAAAGGTGAATTACTTAAGGAACGTTGCCTATTTGTCTCAGCCAATAAAATTCTAGCAAAGTCACCTAGATTTTCGCGGAATACCTGCTTAATCGTATCAACAATAGAATTCTGTAAATCTACATCTTGTGGTTGACCTTGATTTGATAAATTTTCATTAATGCGCCGTTTACGACTTCGTGATCTTGTGTTTTGGGACATGTTGACGTATTTGTATGAGAATGCAAATAAAAACACCAATTATAATTTATTCTAATATTGAAGTCTAAGATCCCTCCTAGTTTATTAGGACTTTACTTGTATTCTGTTGAATTAAAATTGTTAGAATACTGTAATATATAAATCAAATTTTATCTATTTCCTACTAATAAGGAAAATATATTTATCATTAATAAATTTATTAATATATTAAGCTTAAGCTCAGTTAATACGTTTGATTAATCTGAGTATTATTCATCTGTTGTGATCGTCTGAATAATAATTTGAAATAAAAATATCTACGTTGTGTTTTTTTTTTTTTTTTTTATAATATAAAATTTAAGTAGTAAACCAAATAATTTTATCCAGTTGCTAATTCAAAGAAGTAGCAGATACTGAATCCTGGGCCACGTCACCACGTGTAACGGTTACCCCTGGGGTCCGTATTTTATTTTCTAAAAAATGCTATTTTGCCAAATAGGTATGATAATATTTTCTCGCAAAGCTAGGGTGTTTGAACACGTCGCCTCGTGTTCCTGGGGCTTGGCCAAACCCCGTACTGGAGACGTTACGAAATAATTACATCAAAGCCCTCTTCAATAACATAAATGCTCATATATTGCTCTAGAACAACTGATTAATTGACACAGCCTTTATCGTATGACAATAGACTATCTTTGATTGACACGTCTGTTGCTCATACATTTAAATATCTCAATAATCTGATAAATAGTAATATTGTGAACTAATAATGAAGTTAGGATTGTCAATGAATCAGGTTCAAATAAAGGCTTGTAAGCCTATTGATTGGTACTGTTTTCAGACCATATAAATTGTACTCGATAGAGTAACAGGTATGATATGGGGCCACTTATCTGCAGATAGTGCCCCGCCCATTCATATGTGATCTTTGAGATAATATAATCTCTGGATACCAACTTTATTATAATTATTATTTTTTTTTGTATTATCAGAAATTAGAAGGTGCGCACCGTTGGTATTCAATAATTGTATATACGTTCCATTGTATGGAGCGGTTGCTAGCTAGTCTTTTGGGCTGATACCTTTATTATTCTTTTGTTTGAGCCGTATACAAATATTGATGTTATTGGCAAATTAAATAAATTCTTTGTAGAATCCTCACCTTTTCGGTGTAGAACTCTGCCCTGAGAAATAGATTTAATATTATATTTCTTTAAGTCCTGAATGGACAAGTAAAAACAATTAAATTTGAGTAATAGCAAAGAGTTTAATTTAGGATACTAGTTTAATAATTATCAGGGTCTTAACCTATTTTGAACTAATTAGAAACTATTTCATACCTTATGACTTAGGATGATGATAGCATTTATAATATGAAAGGAAATGTTGAGTGATCAATTAAATAGTAAAAATGTCCTAATTAGAGGGATGGTGATTTAAAAGACTCAAGAGAAATAAATGGTGTTTATATTCTGATTCTCACACACAATTAAAGAAAATACTAAACAGATCTTAAACAATAAATATACACACAGACAATCTTAATTCTAGCTGAAATAAAATCACAGCAGTATTATGGTTTTAATTGTGTCCCCTCCACTCTATATTTCATTAGATATCCGAATTTAAGATTGCGTGCAAATGTCGAATTTCTATTGAAATAGGACCCTTAGACCTCGGGCTGCCGAATATTCAGAATGAATATTCAGTCCCTACCAGACACATATTTTTAGTTATACTTTAATTAGCTTAAAGGCTTTCAGGAAATCAAAACAATAAAAGGGAAAATGGAACTAAAACTGAGGATATTATTTACATGAATCAGGCAAAGCCTTCAAGATCAGTTTTAGTTCGGTAAAATTAAGTGTTTCGTAAAGGTTTGTAATTTACTTATTTTCTTTCTATATTTGCAACCAAACCTTGACAAAACTGAAAACTTATTTTCTAGGACTTGCCAATATACAGCACACTCCTAACCCCAATTCAATTCTAAGCATATATCGACCCAACAAAAGCAAAATATTTAAATCTCCCACAAAAAGTAATTATTACGTCTCACTGCAAACACGTCTAAACGAACACCCTGCGATACGATGAATGTCCCCCTTCTTTTCCCCATCGCATCATTTTTCATCCCCGCCTTCATCCCTCGGTGATGCGTGTGCGTCCCTGCTCTGTCTTTCTCATTGGCTCTGCAGTCATCCGGGGCGTATCTCTCATAACCATGAAACAAAACATATTTGTTTTAGCAATGTGTAAAAGGAACAGAGAATAGCTTTATCCTCGTTGTTCAATCCTGGAATTTTACGTAAAAACTTACAATGTTTTTGCGTCTATGTCCGCTAACACAAGATTACAATGGTTAACAGATGTGAGTTTAACAATTCTACAAACAGTCGGGCCATCAATAAATTAGTTTCATTTCTAAGACAACACTTCTTTATTTTTTTTACTCATGATTCTTAGAAGGCTAACAAACCAAAAAAAAAGGATCGTTTAAATTTATGCTTTCTAAACCATTAAAGTATTTTTGGGAATCCATACCCTGTCAAGGCAAAGCTTTTCACTAGATGGCCAGACTAGAGTTTGTGTAAGATTCCTATGGGATCAACCCGACACGTGGTTTGATAAAAAACTGGTCAAGTGCGTGCCAGGCCACGGATTGTAGGGTTCCGTTGGTATCCTTCAGAATATGCGTACTTAGTTATAATCTCTACACGGGTCTCCGGGAATTGAGTGAAATGGTCCCAGCATAAGTGGACTGATCACCCGCGTCTGGTGCTTGTGCTGGCATCGTCCCCAAAAAGTAAATAATAGATAAATAAATAATTCTTTATTTGCATAATGCATAGTAAACAAGGTCTAAAATTTATATTATGTATTAAAATCTCATTGAAACCAAGTTTACACATTGCGACTACGTGGTAAGTATAACTATTCAATGGAATATCCATTTCCACGATTTATGTGGTTTTGGTTTTACTCGTAGCTAACTAGTGTCAGTTTTCATACTAATTTTAGATGTATTTACTACTCTTATATTGTCTGCGTGACAGGTAATAAGTAATTATTATTAATACAAATCATAGATTTCTAGTCATGTAATAGTTACCTTAGCAGCGAAATCGCGGATAGAGAGGGACGGGCAGTCTGGTCGTGGTCAACATAGTAGGAGTCACAGTCATTCAATTGTAAGACATATGTTGTAAAGTGACGTCTTTGGAGAAAATGCAGCAGTGGAGTTTGTTGCGCCGGCCGCCTCTTCTCCACTTGCGCTTTGGAGGCGGTGGTAATCTTAGCTTTAAGTAATTTTATGACGTCAACTAACTAAAAAACAAGAATATGACGATTTAAAATTGCTATTTTTAAGCCTATTTAAATAAAAACAATTAACTTTGACAAAGGTTCCGTCGGAGTCGACTACGGAACCCTAATAACTTGAAAATTCAGAATACGCAAGCGTTTTCCCTCTGGCGGTATTTGTGTAAATGACGCCGCTATCTGCCGCCCGTCATGTGGCGGGCGTTACCTACATTCCGCGACTAATGGGGCTTTAAATGAATATTATGGAACTACTTACTGAAAGAGATTTTTTTTGAACTAACAAGGTTGCATAATAGGCATAATCGCAACTCATGTATTTTTGTGATCGTCTTTCAAAACTCTTCATTTTATTAAGATGGGTTTGCTCTTGACCTCAATCTTGCCTGAGGACAGAGATGAGGTCTACGGTGTAGCGAGGTTATCTAGAAGCAGCCTATTCACGCTGGTTTTGTATGTGATCGGATACAGACGCAGAATTTGGCTATTAACTACCCTTATAGTTATAAAATTATAAAAAAAAAATACATGATTTGTCATGTCTGTTATTTTTAATATCAGTTCTGAGTCCTATTATCTGGGATCGACGCAAAGTGGCTTTAGATATATTTTCAACACGTCAGTATAGCCTAATGCAGAGATAATCATTCTCGCAAGGCGTTTAGGTTTTATGATAAAGCAAAAAATCTCATACATCAGTATTAGCTCTATGACTATATCGTCGTATAAAAACAGAACATTTTTGCTCAGCAAAATCGCGATAATTCCTGCGGCCGCAGGCAGATTTTGTGAATTTTTAGAGCGCGCGTCACTGCGCTTGGCAGCAGATAAAACAGTTTTTCGCGGTTTTTCATGTTACTTTTTAGTTAACATACAAAGTGTTTGGTTTAAAATAAACAATTTAAAAAATATATGCATGTTTATTTACTAAAATAACTGTTGCTCGCGGCTATGCTCGCAGTTGTGGCTGCTATCGTGGCTAATAGTTGTGTATTTTTATGCAAACTTTTAACCCCGTTTCAAAGCTTTTCGAGGAGTTAATTATTTTTTGCGTCGGATCGTCAGTTATTTCCATATCAAAATTCATCAAAGTCAATCAACAGCAACTTTATAGTGTTAGAATGGACAGAAAAAACGCCACAGATATATTTTTTAAATAACTTTATGGACGCATTTCAGATCAATTTCAGTAGTGAAAATGTGATTTAAAGGAGGTGTTGGCATTTTCACAATAAATCGGAACGAATCGTTCCAATTACATTACAATTACATTGTAAAAGACAAGCAGACGTCTAATCTGCATAATGCCGACGAGGAATAGGGTGGTGATATACTAGAAGATAAGCTATAAAGAATAGAAGATACTGTTAGTTGAGAGGAATATAGAACGAAAACAGGCAATCAAAAATTAGAGAGATAAAAGTAATTATACGTATCTAATACTGAAAATGGACTTTTACTCAGTAGATGATGACCAGATAGAAGATATTGATGTTGAAATAGTACTCCACTACTGGTAAAGTGATTGATGGTCAACATAAATTTAACCCCATAAAAATAAATAAATAAAATGAATTTATTTAAGGCAACAAAAGACCCACACATATTAGTAAAAACTTAAAATCATGTTAGTACTTAATAGCTGATTTGGACTTGCTCCTCTCTATCAGTGCCCACATCATCGGACACTGAGGGTCACCACAGCCATCAGGATGCTGTTGCTGCTTCCACGCACTCTGTGAAGCAGAGTCTCAATATGCTAAATAGAAAATGAGGTTGTGATAAAATCAGAAGAAGAAATAGAGTTTGGGTTTAACAAGAGAGAGATGAAGAAGATAAGACAAGAGAAAAAAATAAGGAACAGACTGGGTTTGACAAGTTTATTTCATTTCTTACCTTAGGCACTACTATTCTGTTATTTATAGGCTTGACAATGATGAGAGAAATCTAGATTTCTTTGGAGAAGACCTTCATTGTACTAAATCACTATATTATTTACTAGCTTTTACCGCTTATCTCGCACTGGTGTCTAAGCATCTTGCCGCAAAGATTCTTCCGCCTAATCCCGATAATGGAGCAAGATTTGTGTGCGCTCAATGAATCGTTACAGATCCATAGATTCCATCGGATTTGTTACATCGAGAAAGTATTGTCAAGGCTTTATTCGATTTTAATATAATTTGTGATGTAGATTTTACTGATCTGATAATGCTTAAGAATGATGCTGAATAGATAATTCGAGGATAAGCATACCTATCTGTCCTTTTAGATAATAACAGAAAGGAAAATATACACATAGGACATAATATAGTGGTTGATGGTGCCCTTTTTTGCCTATGCCTGTGGTGTGGCCCTAGAATAGCACCAACCCATCTCTTCCCGTGGGTGTCGTAAGAGGCGACTAAGGGATTTAAAACACCGGAGGATGGGCAGCAGCATCTTTCCGCGTACTATGCCATCACACTGCGATCGCCAACCCGCCTTCCATGCGTGGCGATTACGGCAAAACCCTCCATGGATGAAATCCTTGGGGGAGGCCTTTGTCCAACAGTGGACGTCTTTCGGCTGAGAGAAGGAAGAAGAAGGTGCCCTTTTGTAGCGTCGTAAAATTATGATGTACAGTCAGCTGCAGAGAAACCAGGCCCTTGATTCTACAAATCAAAAACGTAGATGTCGTGCCTCAATTGTGTCTCAAACGCCAAAGAAATCGTAATAAAACATAGAAGTCTTACAGAGATCTTGTCACTTCCTTTCAATTTCTTTGGCTCTTGAGACACAATTGAGACACGATATCAACCTTTGTAATAAGTGGAATCGGCCCCCTGATCCCCTGTTATAGGATTCGGTGAGATAGGGGTCAGATTTATCTGCAATTGACTGTACAAGAATTGAACTAAGTATTTCTACGTGCCAATACTGAAGACGTGGTAAGAAATATCACTGATACGTTAAACTCTGACATATTAACATCCCTATATTTAGAGTATCAGGTCCAAAATGTTACACATAAAAGCTGCTGTTTCAAAGTGCAAATGTGTTTGTAACATCACACAGTGCGACAAGGATCTTTTTGCACGAGTGTGAGGGCGCCACCTACGTTTTAAATAAGAAATTTTAATAGTTTAGACATTAGTTCCGTTTTCTACCACGTGCAAAAAGATCCTTGTCGCACTGTAGTTTCTGTGAGTGCTTACTCCGACGAATGACCTAGAAATAGAAGGAATGAGACGACTCTCAGATGTTTCATGACGTAGAGTGTTTGTGTATTTTATGTATCTAGTATGTTGTGCTTTTAGACCGATTTCAAAGTAAGGAGGTCATTTTTACAAACTTTTATTTACTTCCACCTGTCTCGTTGTCTGTAATGAAAAGTCATTGTTTATCGCCGGCTTACTGCGGACAGTTCGTTCAACAAATAAATAGTATTATCATTCTTTAATGTCAAATAGATTTTCTGAATATATATTGGAGTATGACTATCTATAATTAAAATATACCATTTTGTAAGTATTTTTGCGTTTCCGTTATCAAAGACGTCTGGGATGCCATTATCTAAAATAATAATACGTTCAAGTATTAAGATTGGATTAATTGTGTAATTTTTTAGCATAATATGTTATTTTTATTTATTAAGTACACTCATATCATTTCATATTTATATTTTTGAATGAAGAATTACGTTGTTATTTTAAATTTTAACTTAAGTAATTCAATATTGCTTTTATTTACCTGGTAACACTCGATTCTTCAGCGCGGCTTGATTTTGACGTTGACAAGTTGTCGTCGGTTGACATTGACACTTGGATACTTGTCAACAACTGTCAACATCAAAATCAAGCTGCGCCCCAGAATCGAGTGTTACCAGGTAAAGAAAACGCAATAATGAATTAAGTATTTAGTAAAAATTAAAATAAATACATAATTCTTCTTATAGATATTCATACTGCAATATAGGTATATTCCGAAAATCTATTTGACATTAATTATGATGAGTGATAATACTATTATTTATTGAACGAACTGTCCGCAGTAAGCCAAGCCCCCATACACTTTGAACAAAGTCCTTTGACCTACTTTCGCATGTCCAACAGAGTTGAAATTCTATATTCGGGTTCAGTTCCGATGACAATGCACTAATGATAAGCATGAGCTGATGATGCACCCAGGACTGGCTCCTAAAAAAGGGAACTCCTCAACTGTTAACTGCGCGGACATGACATGCCCGAAAATTAAATACCAAATTTTTTTTAGTTGTTTTTACATCAGATGATGATTTTATTTTGTTTTATAGAGTTTGTATTCAGATTTTAGCTTCGAGCAACCAGGACTTCCGCGCGCGGTCCGTGTTGCTCTATGGATTTTAGTAATAAAATAATTGACACAGAAAGAACAAACATTTATAACATTTTTTTTGTTTTTTTTAGCGATGTTGAATTACGTGCCTGTTATGATACGCTGTATAAAATGAAATAAATAATAAATTTTAACTGCGAGTGGACAGGGGACAGATTATGAAATATGTTATCTAACCAAATGGTAACCAATGGCAATGAAACACACCTAGTGAGAAAATGATTAAAGATAAGTTTATACCTGTTAAATGCTTTATCATTGGATTTGGTGATAACAATAAATTTTAGGGATCTGCAAGCGAAATCATTCGAAAACGTTGTAAAATAAATAAATTCTAAAATATAAATAAACAAAAGGGTATATGTTGTGTACACAAAATTAATAAATAAATAAATAAACAAAAATAATTCACATTGACAGCAGCTAAAGAATTCTTTAAATATATAAAATATAATCATGCTCGCTTCATCGTAGACGTAATCTCTCTGTCCTCGGCCAAGATTGTGGTCAAGAGCAAACCCATATTTAATAAAAATAAAAATTAGTTAAAGAATTTCTTTTGCTGTTTTCAAAATCAACAACACAAACCTACAGATATATCTACTGTGTATACAATGTTTTTTTTTTTGTAATGGCATTAGAAGCTAAGTCGCCACAAACAGATAATAACCATTGGCCAAAATTGAGAGGAATTGAGCAAGTTTCCAAAAAAAATTATGTCAAAAAATGAAAAAAAAAAAAAATTTGCTTTCCATAATAATTGGTCGATCAGCTGATGGGACTGAGTATGGAAAGTCGAAAATTTATGTTACTCTTTTACTATTTTTGGACGTAGTTGTATTCCAAGTACTGAGCATATTGTAAAAATTTGGCTAGTAGTTACAAAATAACTCTGTATAAAACAACTGCTACGATTAATTATAAACATTAGCTTACACAAGTATGTATTTGTGACTTCCAAATGATTATTATATCTGTGTTCACTGATAACACTAAAAAAACAGATAATATTGTTGCTATACATTAGTGCATTAAAAGAAGTGGGTGAACTCAGTTGTACTGATAAATATAATGAGTAAAAAAGATAAAATTAAGAAGGAGAATAAACCAAAAGATGTAAAAGTTAAGAAAAATAAAAGTGGCTTCAGTGTAAGTGTTATGAAAGTGTTGATGTCAAAGTGATGTAATAATTAAACATAATTTGTTTTACATTCAAAAATAAAGTGATAAATAGTGTAGTGCAAAAACTACAGCAAAAAAATCATCAATTAATTTACCTATATTAAATTCTTCCGTTACTGACTGAGTGACTGTCAAACAACGCACAGCCAAAACTACTGGGTGTCTTCTTCTCAGCATATTTGCGTCCACTGCTGAACGTATGCCTCTTGAATGGTCCTCCACTCCGATCTTGATGCGGCGATCCTGGTCCAGGTCGGCCCTGCCGTCTTTTTAATATCGTCCGACCATCTGGCAGCTGGTTTGCCTACACTTCGTCTTCCTGTACGGGGTCGCCAAAACAGAATCCTCTGGCTCCATCTATCGTCATCTCTGCGACAGATATGTCCAGCCCATTGCCACTTTAGACGCGCTACTCTTTTACTGATATCAGTGATTTTCGTACGTTGGCGTATGGCCTCGTTTCTGATCCTATCTCGCAGAGTGACTCCGAGCATTGAGCGTTCCATGGCTCGCTGAGCCACTTTTAGGCGGTGGACCGTTCCGACAGTAAGTGTCCATGTTTCGCAAGCATAGGTCATCACTGGAAGAACACATTGGTCTTATACTCGGGACTTCAAACTCTGGGGTATCTTTGACTTAAAGACATCTGTCAATTTTCCAAAGGCCGCCCAGCCCAGTTGTATGCGCCTGTCGATCTCCTTTTCCATCGTGTCCTTCTCCAACCCGATTCTCTGACCCAAATATACGTAGTCTTTGACTTTCTCCACCGTTGTGCCATTTATTAGAATCTGGGTGTCCGTTGGACCCTATCCACTTCGTTTTCTCCAGATTCATCTTAAGACCAACTTTCCTTGACGCCTGGCTTAGATCGTTGAGCATCTTTTCTAGATCTTCAGTGGTCTCAGAAAGTAGAACGATGTCGTCAGCAAAGCGCAAATGGCTCAGATATTGTCCGTCATTACAATATCTGAGCAATTTGCGTCACTGGTTGTAAGAAGCTGAAATTTGGCATGTAGGTTTCTTAGTAGGTTACTAAGAGAGGATCTTCCGAAATTCTCACGGAAACAAAGTCACGGGTCCATGCTAGTAAACTTACCTATAAAAATAGTCATTCACTTTTTAAAGTAGTAGTTTTTTTTAAAGGGCTTTAAACTGGGGATTCCTCCACTCATAGGCGATGGGCTAGCAACCTGTCACTGTACCTGAATCTCTATTCCATCAGAGAGCCTACTATTCAGCTAAGCGTAGCCTTCGAGTCTCACGACTCTTGGCTCTGTCTACCCCGTAAGGGATAAAGACGTGATGCTATGTATGTTTTTTTTTAAAGTATTAAACAGCATATTTATTGCTTTTTTTATTTTACTACCACAAAAGATGAAGTTTTTTTTAAATTACTTTGTAAACTTTTTAGTGAAAATCAATAGTCGTTTCAAAAAGCAAGTAACTTGTGTGTTCCTTATGGATGGATAAGGAAGATGGGCCATGGCCCACCACGCTGGCCCAATATGGATTGGTGGGTCTTAACGACTGCGAATACAGCTAGGACCATTTTTTTTACATGTAGAAATGGCCGACCCACGCCAATCCCCCGCGGGGACGGGAGAGAGGTAGTGTGGGGCTCGAACCCACTTAAACCACATGGGGCGCCCCTCTTGTCGCATGCAACGAGAGGGGCGCCCCATATAGAGCCGTGAACACAGGATAGCCTGACTTAAGGTCCATTTAGACGGTGCAAGTTTCTAATGCATACAAGACCAATAATTGCATGCAATAATTGACTATGAATAATTGCAAGCAACTGTTGATTAGACAATGCAAGTATTTACTTGCTTCAATTTAATTGTATGTAACATCAAGAATTTTGCACCGTCTAAATGGACCAAGTCCGGCATTCAATACAGTTAGGACCATAGAACAACTCGGATTCGCGCGCGGAAGTCCTTGTTGCTCGAAGGTTAGGACCAACGGCTTAGCGTGTATCTTCTTCTTCTTATAGTACCGCTTCTCATCAAAGATTGGCGACCATCATGGCTATCTGGACTTTTGAAACTGTTGCACGAAAGAGCGTCCGGGTACAGTTCGCGAGGTCTAAGCTGAGCTTTGCATTTGTGTGAGTGCACACAGTTAGTGTAAAAAGGCAGTGTTTGTACAATATTTTGACAACCAGCGTGATGTGTGAGATGTCACTTGTTTTGCGCAATCTGCTGCGCACTTACTATTCGGAATCACTTACACAAATGCAAAGCTCAGCTTTGGCTTCGCGAACTGTACTCAAGTGTAACGTGTATCATTTGACCTTATTTATTTACCTTTTAGGCTACACTGATAATACTACCAATAATATTCGGTGTTGTGGCGGCAGTCAGCTACTCCATATACTTAGAAGTATGCTCAGTACCAGAGTTACCCAAAATAGACCTGGATGCCTGGTGGGGGCCGAATGAGACGAAAAGCAATCAAGATACTTCTATACGACCTTATAAAGTCGTATTTTCCGATGGGGTAAGTATGTTTTATCCTCAAAAAAACATTGCATTAAGGGCTCTTAGTAAGTGAAAACGGCAATATTGGCTGTTTTCTATAAGCTGCTGTTTAAAGAATTGAAGAGTTTTCGCCCTGAAATTTCTGATATGTATTGTAGAACGTATGTTTAAAGGGAGGACTGTTTCCAGAACACGATGGGAAAAATTTTGCTCGATAGAAAAATATCCTGTAGTTACCTCTAAAATTTCATATGAATACAGATAACATCCGTGTTTTATAATAAAAAATGTTTTAAAATTACCAACACAAAGGTATTTTACGTTTTCGATTTTGTGACTGATTTAAATTTTTGAAAAACTAAACATGTCTATTAACTTTTTGATAAAAATGTGTATGGCGCGCAACCGGGACGTCCCCCCCGCCTCAGCCGCTTCATATGAATTTTCGCTGACCGCCTAACCCCCCTTAAAGGTACTTGGAAAAAAATACAGTTTAACGTACCTATCTCACTCATTCTTTAACATGCTTAAAAATTTAATATATTTATAAATTCCTCCGATGCGGTGGTGTCCGAGTGGTAGGGCGCCCGCCTATGGCCGCAAAGGTCCCAGGTTCGAATCCTGCCCGTGCTATAAGTTTGTATACCAATCTAACTCATGTACCATTGTACCTATGTTCGTTTTCATCGACCACCACTTGCTTCCGGTGAAGGAAAACATCGTGAGGAACCCTGTACTCTGGTTGATGACTATCAGCTAGTGTGTGTAATGGAGAAGGCAATGGCAAACTACTATATTAAAATTGCCAAGATAGTCGTTGTATGTGTTTCATTCCATATAATGACCACGACCCTCAGTCATGAGGAAATACGACTAAGGAGAGAAATAAATTCCTCATTATAATATTATCAACAATTTAACTAATTGTCATAGTTAACGTTAGGCTTCCTTAATTTCTTCAGTGAAAATGCAAACAAAACTCCTAAATACTTGTGTAATAGTGGGACTCCCACAAAATTATCGCCAACCCGTTTTAAATTACTAGATTTACGCATAATCCTATTTATTAATGGCACCTGAGAACTAAAGATAAATCTATTTAAATAAATCCTCACAAATATTTCACTTAAGCTTTTCCGCGATAACCCATAATAATGTTATAGAAGAGATACTTTACCCTATTAAATACACGATCAAAGGAATATGGCTTATAGTTTGGAACTTTAGTTAGTTAACATAAAATTAACATATTATGTTTTGAAGGTAACTTAGATTGATCGTTGTTGTCGGTGATTCAAGTTAAATAGTGTGTCATATCAATATATCAATACGTATAATAAAACTGTAAAATAGCAGATATTTAAGAGAGTCTTCATAGAGCCAAAACTATTTTTTTTGGATTTTTGTCTGTCTGTCTGTTTGTATGCGCATCACACAAAAACTACTGGACCAAATTTAATGCGGTTTTTACTGTTGTATTGTAGAAGGTCTAACTTAAAATCTGGCGTAGGTTTTATCTTGATACGTCGTCGCTTAGAACCAGAGGTATATACCTAAACATTAGTAAATTTCGCACGAACGAAGTTCGCGGTGCACAAGTAGCTTGTAACCTGTAAGGGAAGTTTTTCAGTAATAAAAAAATATATTCTTTGTAGGTACAAGCTACATTCATGAAAAAAACTATATAGCATCATTCTCCACCTTTAGTCGGTTCTCATGGTTGAGGGTCGTGGAATGAAACAACGACTTTCTTGGCATTGGAGTGGTTTGCCATTGCCTTCTCCATATCTTACATTAGCTAAAGGTAACAATCTAGTGCAGGTTTCCTCACGATGTTTTCCTTCACCGGAAGCAAGTGGTGGTCTTTGAAAACTACGATACACGAGACAGATTGATATACAAAATCACACATATAGAAATTATTGACGAATTCTCTGTTTTCAAAACTGCTCAAAAACAATCAAATGAAGAATATTCACCGAATGATGTTTTCCTAAACCGTGCCAGTCGTAAATCTCTGGTATCGAGAGCAAACATATTTTTCAGTGGACCCCAACTACAAAATAAAGAATGATTTATGGTCCGACTGTACGTTTGTACGTAATCGTAGCTAGAAAATGCGGATTTGAAAATGTTTCGGAGTTGTTAGACCTTATAAAAACATTTGATAAAGAAGTGATGATAGGTTGTTCAGATATCATGCGGGTTTGTTTGACCATAAAAACATAGAATAAGAATTACTTATATAAAGAACGAGTTTCTCAATAACTTGGGATTTGCGGATTTGAAAATGTTTCGGCGTTGTTTTTACTAGAGTTCTTATAAAAACATTGAAAGATAAAGACTAAAATTACCTTCATCTTCCAATGTTTTTGTTTATGACACCATATTAAGAGGATCTGTTAAACCATAACCTTTCGACTGTCCGAATCCATTTTACAGGTTCGGGCCAAAACTGTAATATAACTGGTGTAATATTGGACATAGATTTCTACGATTTTTGTTGATCCTAACTAATATTATAAATGCGAAAGTGGGTTTGTTTATTTGTGACCTCTTAATTTGTGACCTCATCTACTGAACCAATTTTCCTAAAATTTCGCATACACATAGTTAAAAGTACTGAGACGGACATAGGGTACTTTTTATCTCGAGAAAAAGCACTGTTCCCGTGGTAAATTTACGCGGGCGAAGCCGCGGGCAAAAGCTAGTATAACTATAAATTTACGGCTTTCATTTCACGTCAAAAAGGTAAACTTTTTGACGTCAAATGAAAGCCGCTTCCGAAAAGCGCAAATGAAGAGCGGCGCAACAAACTTCACCTCAGCTTTTTCTCCACAGACGTCAATATTTTACAAACGTTTAGTAATTTATTAATGTATACTATCTTTCAATAAATTTAAGAACTTCGTTCTTGTCGGTGGAGTTTTTTTTTCATGTATGCCTCTCTTCTGCCATCGATATGACCTCTCTATACGACACGACCTCTACCTTCTCTTTAATTTCGTCTATAAATGCCCTTCTTGGCTTTCCTTTCCCTCCTTCAACTTTTGCTTCAATCAGGTATTTCATAAAGTTGTGTCGTAAAAAATCTTGACTATCTTCATTCCAAACTAAAATTTTACCGTCCGAACATTCGACGAAATAGAATGCCGCTGATGTCCCATGTTCACCGTACTGTGGCTTTCACTGGCTGTTTCCGTCATCAGGCAACTAAGTGCTGGAATAATATTCCGCCACCTATTCGATCTTTATCCACTAAATCTACATTCAAAAATCATTTAAAATCATTTATTTTAGAAAAACAAAAATCTTCTTAGTTGTCTGATGGTATGGGATCTGTTGTGGTGGTGTACGATGTGTGGCCCGTTTGTTTTCTATTGGTACTATTGTCATACTTCAATCTGTATTTTAATTACTTTCATTACCTTGTTCATTTTGTAATCTTAATTTTGTTCTTTATATTGTCCGTTTCTATTTCCTCCTTTTTATTATGTATATGCCTAATTTATGTAACGCGACCGCACATGATTACTGTGAACGGTATGTTTTTAATGTGTATTTGTTTTTCTGTTATAAACTGTATTCTGTGTGCCTTTTGATGTGAATAAGCGTTATATCTATCTATCTATCTATCGTAAGGTGGCCAAACATCTTTCTAAACTTCATGATATATACAATGTTTATATAAATTCTATTTCAGCTTGTACACGATCTTAGTCAAAGACAAGAGCGGTACAGAGCGGAGACCAAAGGCAAAAAGAGTCTACCAGACGTGGCCTGGACCTACGGCGTCCATTCTGAAGGATTTTCACAATTCTTTGCGCATTGGCTGTTCAAGTACAAATATCCGGAGAGAGTGAAGTTTTTGAACCAATTCGACCATTTCCTAACGAATATCCAGGGATTGGATATACATTTTGTACATGTTAAGCCGAAAGTACAGAAAGATGTAAAGGTAACAATAATATTTTTAACGTAATTATTCCATACTAGCTGTAGCCCGCGGCTTCGCCCGCGTGAGTTTCGCTTAGATGAAAAATCTTTTTGTGTTCTAAACTGTAGTAACCTAAACTCCAGAACTCAAAAATTCAGCCATAATAATATGGTTATCCCGTGTCCCGCGGGAATATATGTTGATGAACGTTCGTGAACGAGCGTGAATATATGTTCATTATTTAGACGTCAGTAGAAAATGCTCATCACGTTGAACGACTTTTGCTATGGCGGCATTTCCATATATGTAATAGAGTAGCTGGTCTCTTGGAGTTCTTCATCAGATGATCCTGATCTTAGATTTTTATACGTCAACAGAAAATGCTCATCAGATTGATTAACTTTTCCCATATTTCTTTTAGTTTAGCTGTTCTGCTATGGTTCTTCATCAGGTGTTCCAGTTTTCAAAATCAATTATAGCCTATATGTTGCCCAGGCTTAATAGCTATACAACAAAAAAAGTTTCATTCAAATCCATCTAGTAGTTTTTGCGTGAAACGCGTACATACATACAGACAGACAGACATACAGACAGACAGACAGAAAGACAGACAGACAGACAAGAAATTCCAAAAAAATATTTTTGCTTTCTATTATTCTTTTTAGGTCTTCCTCTATCCATTTCAGTCAAAAATACTAAATGTACAGACAAAATATTTTTACTGTTTTATTATATGTATAGATAGATAAATTAGGGATACAATAAGTATGTAATAGTAAAATTAACTTTTTTTTAGTAAAGTCGACAATTTTATTCGGATCTAGGTCGCAATTCTTATTTATACTTTGTTGATACTAAGTCTTCAAATGATCAACACTAATGGAAGTAGATGTTGATAGGTAAAAGACCACACATATAGACATAATAGTTACACAGATTTTACGTATTTTAATGGCCTTGATTGGACCTACTGCAGTTATTGACTGCACTATGTGCAAGCGACTTTTTTGTCAATTCTTTTAATCACTTTTATCACCTTAGCTTACAATATCAAGTTTACCTCTCTTCAGCAGCATCATTTGAAAATGAATTAATTATTTAATTCATTCATTTGAAATACATATTATGTACATTGTAGTGTTTTTGTAAAGTTTACATGTTATGCCTTTTTCCCGTGGTGGTAGGCAGTACAAGCGATTTTCACTTGCTACGATCCCTCTAGCTTCCTCTACACTCATCAGTCTCTTCATACATGCTCGCCGGTTATGGGTGCTCCTAATATCTCCCTTTTTAAGATGGTCCGTAATCTGGCCGAAGTACGTCCTTCGACTACAATGAGCTTTTAGTATATCGTCGCCTCAGTGCTTGTTTGTTCTATCTACCAAATTTATCAAAAATGAACTTTGAATGCAGTATTGTTAGAAATTAAATTTCAGTCCTGTTAGATAAGAAATATTTATGAATTTTTACTCTTAAAATAACAAAAAGTTAATTTCAAATTTATTTGTGACACGACACTGTAATGAAATTTTAGTGCTTGTTTGTTCTATATCCAGCGATTGTTTTATGTCCTCACTTGTATAAGACGTTCAGAGCTTGCTTGTTCTATGTCCACTCAACCGACCAATCATAGCCCGCGACGTCATGTCCGCCATTTTGTTTGATTGTCACTGTGGCTGGAGACATCGCAACAGGTACTTTGTCGCTCCCGAAAATAATTCGAAAAAACTAAGTTTTTAACTAAGTTTTAGTGTTTTATCTTATTTTATACATACATAAATTGTTTAAAAGTATGTTACAGTCTGATTATAAACAAGAATTCAATCAGACGCTGCCACAGAGTGTGCAATAAGTACTTTTAAATTTTCCTTGAGTTCGTTTTAAATTTGAAACAGGGTGTTGTTTTTCTACGACTTTGTTGAACCATCTCCAAGCTAAGTCCAAGAGTGTTATCGTATAAGTACATTGCTATTCTTAGTAATGTCAATACCTGCATTTGGATTTTGGCAGCAACACGGTACTTTTAACTAGTTAAGGAAGGTTTACATTCCTCAATCATTGAGCTATTGTGGACGAAGTAAGGAGTCTTTCGCGACCGGGACCGCGGTCCTAAACGCCACTTTGGTAATTAATATATATTTTAAGTGGTACGTTAGGGCCACTAAATAAGAAATCCCTCTGCCCCAAAGGAAAAGGCCCCGGTCCGATCAAGATTCACTACTATGTGAACGATAACTATCTTATTATTATTATTTTTCAGTGATTTTTTATGTAGTATAAAGAAAGCATATCCCTAAAAACATAATACTCCTCTTTAGGCAGTCGTGTAAAACATGTTAACATGTTGTTGTAAACTAAAATAGGTTTGCTTTTGTATTTGTTATGAATAATATCGTGAATTAAACACCATCCTGTATAATATACCTGGGAGATAGAACAATTAAGCACGCAAATATGATACAGTCACTTTGTCCTATGTCAAATGTGGTAATGTTCTATGTCCACATTCGTAATTATTTTTGTGCATTTTTGTTCTATCTCCACATAAAAACTGTAAAATAAGGTATAATTAATTCCCTTCTACAGATAAAAGTTATAACCATTAATTCATAGGTAACTCATGTATTTTTAAAGACCTTCAAAAGTAGAAGCTAAAGCTTTTTTAAATAAATACAGCAAAAAACGCTTCTCCTGTAAAATTTGACTGATGGTAGATAGAACAAACAAGCACTGAAGCGACGATATGTAGTATAGCAATGTGTATTTTAGGTAGTACCCCTGCTGCTTCTTCATGGATGGCCAGGGTCTGTCAGAGAGTTCTACGAAGCTATACCATTGCTGACAACTCCAAGACCAGGTTATGACTTCGTATTCGAAGTGATCGCACCCAGTCTACCTGGCTTTGTTTTTTCACAAGTAAGTATTGTATTAATAATATTATCTTTTCACTAATTTACTGACTAAAGGATAGTTTCCTTGCTTAGTAATAGCAGATACTGAAAGGATAAAAAAGTTCGATGTCATCTGACTCAATTTTTTTTTTCAAATTACAGGCACCAGTTCGACCAGGTCTAGGTAGTCCTCAAATAGCAGTAATAATGAAAAACCTGATGCAAAGACTCGGTTTCTCTCAATACGTCGTCCAAGGAGGAGATTTTGGAAGTGGTGTTGGCTCTGATATGGCTACTCTATTCCCGAATGAACTCTTAGGCTACCATACCAATATGCCTTTCAATTTCCAAAAGATGACTATATGGATTAGAGTTTTGGGAGCTATTTGGCCATCATTGGTCGAACCTGACTACGCTGATCGCTTGTACCCGTTGAAGACACATATGGAATACTTTTTAGAGGAATCTGGGTACAGTCATATTCAAGGAACCAAACCTGACACAATAGGTATAGTATTTACTTCTCATTGATCGATATTCATTAGTAATATGGTCAGCATTTTGAAGAAGAACAATTAATAGTAGTTGACAATAAATTACACGGTTAGACGGTATCAAAATAACAACTCATTGAAAACAATACAATACTCGTGATTTCGTCACACAAAAAGAAACTAGCAAAACAAGCTAAATGATGAATCAAAATGATAAATTTGTCACGAGAGACAACAATGATAATGAAAATAATGATAATCTTGATGTTCCGTTTTCAACGCAAATCTTGTTTACCTTTCAATTTGAATTTCGCGCGCCTTACCGATACACTTATCAATCATCACAATTCGCTGTGCTGCAGTTCTATTTAGCCAATGGGGCGCCCGGACTTCCGCTGGCGCATGCGCAGATCCTACCGGTGTCTGAGAGATCAACGCCATAGGCTGGTAGCAGAAGGCTGGTGGCAGAACCAGTAAAACCTCTCCGTGTCTGTACGTGAAAGCGAAGGCGCGCGCGCATCAAACATTACATTTTACTCAATTATTCTTAATAAAACTTCAAGTGCTCAACAGTGTTTTTGGAACTTTATAATCGTGTGTGGCTGGCCGGCTAGGTGTCTAAAGGAAGAACTATTCGTGAGGAATCGTGCTCGAAGCCTGCCTACATGGTAAGTGGTTTGTGCATTGTTCCTATTGTCTAAATCGTCTGTAGCAACGCTTATTAACGGCGAATGCTTTCAATAAGTATTCGATCCAATGTGGTGATTGATAGTGTACTCTAATTTCTACTTATCGAATCAATTTAGCCACACTTGATATTATTTTTATTTTATCATTTATTATAGTCTGTTGCGTTGCCCGTGACGCCACCGAAGGTGACGACGGTTAAACTGTCATCGCTTGATTGTGCCATGGGAACATAAATGTCCCTATGGCACAACTGATAGTGCTGAAGGGAATAACAGTTTCCTAAGGCACTGGTAGTGTCACACGGTTGTGCTACGGGTAAGAAACGGAAAATCAGTGCTGGGAATTCTGATCAGCGTAACACTGAGCCGTCACCTATTGTGATGCTCACACACGCTATTATTTTAAATTTCTTTGTATTATATGTTACCTAATGTTACTATTCTTTACTTTGGAACTGTTAAAGTACTTTCATATAATCATCTGAAAAAATTGAATTGGTGGATTTTTTTCACAATCTTATTTCTATGTGAGAGTACTTAATACTAACTGCATCTGAGATGCACAGAAATCTAAAATAAGTAATATAACTGTATTGTTATTTTGTGCCTACAATAAAATACATTATTTTCTATGAATTGTGTCTTTCCAGGCGTCGCTTTACAAGACTCTCCCGTGGGCCTTGCCTCCTACATCCTGGACCGTATGATGATCTTCACTGACCCTAGCAACAAGTTCGAACAGGACGGTGGCCTTTCCAAGCACAACATGACCAACATACTTGATAATATCATGCTGTATTGGGCTACCAACTGTATTACTACTTCAATGAGATTGTATAAGGAGAGCTTTGCGATGTCTAGAGTGGAAACGATTTTGGCTAAGTAATAAATTATGCTTTTTAAAATTAAATTTGATAAGAGTCCTCCAGGTTTAAACCACATCTTTTTGTGATACGAAATATCATATAGAAACAGAAAGATAGATTTTTCTGGTAATAAAGTCATCTAACTTGGTTTACGACTCTTCTTTTGCTGTATAGGGGATGAATTTATAAAATAATAGATAGATTATTTTCAACTATATGGATGGAGGATAGATAAATACCTTTTTATTTGTATTCAGATTATCTTGATTCAATTTGTCATCATACCAACAAAAATATTATATCCAATTCAATTAGTTCCGGTGCTTTTAAATCAACAAACTCTTCAGATACCTGTGTAAGCTAGCTACATCGTAGATCTCATCTCTGTCCTCGGACAAGATTTTGGTCAAGAGCAAACCCATCTTTAATAAAAAAAAAAAACAAAAACCTATTACAGAAATGAGATACATAACATTTTATAACATAGAAAAGAGAACAAGAAAGCTTAAATAATCACTCTTTAAATCTGTATGACTCGTATTTATTCAAAGTCAAAGTCAAAATTTTTTATTGAAACTTGGCCTTCAAAGAAGGCTCTTTTTCACGTCGATAACTAATTATTTAATCATAATATATTATGTCTCAAAGCTACAAACTACTAGCATTTCGGAACGACCACTGTTGAGAAGAAATGCCGAAAGATTAATTTATTATTTATTCTATTTTTTCAGGATCCCAACGCAAGTTCCAACGTGGGGTCTCCGTCTGAAACACGAACTCTTCTTCCAACCGGAGTTCACCCTTCGCTGGAAGTATCCCAACCTCCTCGGTACCACCACCCTCGACCGCGGCGGCCATTTTGCGGCCTTTGAACTGCCTGACGTCTTTGTTGATGATGTCTATAAAGCTGTTAGGAGTTTTATTGAGTTTAGGAAGAAGGTTGTGAAATAAAATTGTAATTTTTTTTATATTTACTTTTTTTCATTTCATTCTTTGTAGTACCACCTTCATAGATTTAGATGGTCTAGGCGATCTATTCTGTGATTATCTATATTTTGGATAACATCATTAGAATAACAGTAATTTATATTTGCAATTCATCTTGTTCCAACATTTAAAATAGAACAAAAAGTCATACTTATTTGTCTTTATTAATTTTTCATATGTAGTTCGGTAAGATCAAAGTAGATTTTCTATTTTTAAAGATAAACTGATTTAGAACCGCAGCTTTTACCATGTTAGTTTAACTATTTTATTGTCATTTAGCCAAGGCGATGATTAAGCGTTTTGCTTTTTGATATGACTGCCTAAAAAAGAGAGTAATGTTTACAGTCTATATCTGTCAAAGAAAACTTTGACAGATATAGACGTGCGAGGTATCTTTCAATTATTACGTTACCCTGGGTAGGGAATCTCCTGGGTACCTTAGGCCACCTTTGTATCATCTAGAATTGCAGTCGAGGTATATTTTTTATTAGCTACTAGCTGCGCCCCGGGGCTTCGCTCCCGTGGGAATTTTGGGATAAAAAGTACCCAATGTGCTATTCCCGGTATTTTTTCCCAAATTTCATCAAAATCCGTCCAGTAGATTTTGCGTGATTGAGTAACAAACTTCCTCACAAACTTACATCCAAACTTTAGCATTTACAAATTAGCTATTCATTTGAATCTCTATTTTAACCAGACCACTTTGCTATAAACATACAACAGCCTATTATCATTAACAACAAGCCTTGGAAGATAATCTCGTTACTGTGGAAACGCCAGGAGCTGTCAAAAGGGTTAGGCTTCGGGTTAAGGTCGACAGCTGTATTAATATTTTAGGATCTAATCACCGGCGACTTGAGGCGTCTCGTCTGACCACTTGAATTATGAAGGGTTTAATTTTGATATTCCGGTGGAAGATGCTATTAAAATACTTTGAAATGAAGTTTATTTCTCCTTAGTATCTAGCAAGACCCGTACTACTTATTTAGTGTCACAGTTTTCCAGCCATTGCTGTTTAGTATAATAAATCAATTAAGTGTGTAAAAAATTGGTACCAATATCCATTGGGGCAATTTTTTTATATACTTTTCATCCCTAAATTAATAGGTACTTTTAATTACCACGATGTTATATACAAACTACTTATTTATTTATCTCTATCAAAGCAAAAACTAAGTTAAGTTGTATGTAAATGTTTACATTTTTGTCAAATACGATGAATGTTAAAAATACAACCCTAAATCAAATTAAAAAAAATACTGTTTCATATTTCGAACTGTCAGTCCACAGAAGTTTTCCGATATGATATTTGACGTTAAATAGAAAAAGTGAACTCGTGCTGCGATTTGTTTTTAAAAAACGAACGAGGCAAAGGAAAAAAGGCTTGCACAGCCGAAGTTGTGGACGCGGCGCGCGGCGCACGGGAGACGGTAGTAACTCGATTTAGCTACGCTGACTCGATTTCGAACAGGGAGCTTGGAATCGAATGGAATAGTATTAGCTGATACTATTTTTTAGAAAACAAAAATAAGTCCACTACATAAAGAGCCTCATGCATGATGTAAAAAAAAAATTCTTCACCTAGCTTGAACAATCATAAAACAGAAAAATTCAAAAAATTATATAAATATTTATTTTCTCTGTATATTTCTGGTATATCTGGTAATTCTGCTTCCAACGGAGTCTCAGAACTGACTGCTAGACCATAAAAAATGGCGTCATCTCGTATCGGAGGCCAATTCACTTCGGGTCGTTGCGCCGCAGTAGTAAGACCTACACAAAAAAAAATGTTTAACCCAACTACTTTGGCTACCTATGAGGAATAACCTAAGTTTGACAAAATACTAAAAAAGTTAACTTGTATTTAACAAAATGTTATTAGGCAATTGGATTAGGTTACATATTGCAAAAAGTTATGTACCTATAGTCACTTTTTGTGTTATGGGTTAACGAAAGTTTGGGTGTGTTTAAGTAAGTTTTTTTTCAGTGTATGTAATCTATACATATAATAAAACAGTAAAAATATTTTGTCTGTACATTTAGTATTTTTGACTGAAATGGATAGAGGGACACTTAAAAAGAATAATAGAAAGCAAAAAACATTTTTTGGAATTTCTTGTCTGTCTGTCTGTCTGTCTGTCTGTCTGTCTGTCTGTCTGTCTGTCTGTCTGTATGTATGTACGCGTTTCACGCAAAAACTACTGGACGGATTTGAATGAAACTTTTTTTGTTGTATAGCTATTATGCCTGGGCAACATATAGGCTATAATTGATTTTGAAAACTGGAACACCTGATGAAGAACCATAGCAGAACAGCTAAACTATAGGAAATATGGAAATGGTGCCTTAACAAAAGTCGTTCAACCTGATGAGCATTTTCTGCTGACGTATAAAAATTGAAGATCTGGAACATCTGATGAAGAACTGCAAGAGACCAGCTACACTATAACATATATGGAAATGGCGCCTTATTAAAAGTCGTTCAATCTGATGAGCATTTTCTGCTGACGTATAAAAATTGAAGATCTGGAACATCTGATGAAAAGCTCCAAGAGAGATTTTTCATCTAAGCGAAACTCACGCGGGCGAAGCCGCGGGCGACGGCTAGTTCAGATATAAAAAGACCATTTCTTTTCTAAGCTTCTGGTTTCCAGCGATTACAGCGCGCATCGAGTTAAACTTGTTTATGGTTTGTTTTTCATTATCTGTTCAAATCTGACGAATTGAAATGTAACCTGATTATGGGGGTATTAAATTGTACTTCCTTGGTTGTTTCACTTCTGGAGATCGGTATTAAATAACGAAAATGTTCCTTTTTACGCAGGATATTTGAATTGATTTTTAAATTGGTTGCAGCAACTCATAGACATAATCATAGACAGGAAATTAATACTTCGTAATCAAAAATAAGTGTTAGAATGTCATGGAACAGATTATATGATTAAAAATATAAACTTGCTCCGAGCAATTTATATTTTTACAATTTATATAAAAAGTTAGAGTAGTAAAGACATAAAAATGCATAGTATTAGGATATGACCAAGTATAGTAAATAGGTAATCTGTTCCATGACATTCTTACACTTAATTTTGATTTCTGTCTAATAATTTGTAGAAAATAAATTCAAAATATTCTGCGTAAAAAAAAACAAGCTTCTACATTCTGAATATTATAAATACATAGTATAAGATGTCATACTATACTAACCAGTTGACGAACAACTGAAATAAATTAGCTTCTCCCGTCTGTCTTTCTGAAACTTTAAATTTCTTCTTCTTCTTCATAATTAAGTGCTGTGCTCTTGTCGGTGGAGTATACGTCACACCTCTTATATTCTCGGCTTTACATTTAAGGTAAGATATGACGCTTGCATTTTTTTTCAGTGGCTTACATAAGGTGAAGGGAAGAAGTAGTCCAGGGAGACCGAGAAACTTTAAACTATACAACGGATTTATGCGTCACTCAAAACGTAGGTATCCATGCAAATCCGGTGCCGATCCCTAGTTATAAATAAAAGAATATACTTAATTTGTAGCCAACAATGGATGGTGGTTGGGAGGGAGAAGCAATAGCCCAGTGCTGGCAATCCGGCGTCATATTTACGTCAGTCGAGCTAAATAACTGCTAGATTTATCACTGGTAACTCGATTCTGACTAAACTCGATTATGACTGCAGCGCACAGTTTGAAATCCCGAGGAAAAAAATGTGTACCGTCTTATATACACTGTAACCACGATCTCTTGGCTCGTAACTGAGGGCGCCACTTTAGTTTCGAATAAGAAATTTTAATAGCTTAGATTTTAGGTGAAGCGGTAGTGGCCGAGTGGTAGGGCGCCCGCCTGTGGATGATAAATCCCAGGTTCGAATCCTGCCCGGGCTACGTGAGTTAGTCTGACTCATGTTAGTTTTCATCGACCACCACTTGCTTCTGGTGAAGGAAAACATCGTGAGGAAAACTACACTCTGGTTGATGATTATCAGCTAGTGTGTGAAATGGAGAAGGCAATGGCAAACCACTCCATTAAAATTGCCAAGAGAGTCGTTGTGTGTGTTTCATTCCATATAATGACCACGACCCTCAGTCATGAGGAAATACGACTAAAGAGAGATTTTAGGTTGTTTTCCTACCACGCGCAAAAAGATCGTGGTCACGCTATAAAGTTAACTTCTCTCTCTCTCAGCCAAAAGACGTCCACTGCTGGACAAAGGCCTCCCCAAGATTTCCACAACGACTGGTCCTGCGCTGCCCGCATCCATGCGCATCCCGCGACTTCACCAGGTCGTCGGTCCACCGAGTGGGAGGCCTGCCAACACTAACACTGTGAAAGTTAACTTATTAGCATCGATAAAATATTAACAAGTTATAGATGGCTATTCACGTACATTGAATCTGTACCTCACCAAATTTGTATTATACCTAGATGGCGCCACTGAGAAGTACATTATCTCGGTTTTCATGAAAATTCCGTGTGTCGCTGCAGTCGTAGTTCGAATACCATGCGAGTTAGTTTATATTGAGAGGCAATAGATGGCACCCATCTCTACAACTACAGTAGGTACCTACCTATGGCAATAGATGGCACCACTATCTCTACAACTACAGTAGGTCTACCTATACGAATAATAATCGAAGCACAGATTACTTAAATTTAACTAAGTACTTTGTGATCGAAGTCTACACACACGCAACGACTATAAAATTATTTATTTATATGTAGGTAGGTACAAGATCACATTTAGCCTGGGCTGAATCCTTTGATAGAGCGATATAGTTGTATTGCGATTTATAAATGAAAAAAGAAAAGAGTGGCGTGTTTTATCCTTATCACAAATTGCCTCACAGATTGCATACTCTTACCCCCGGTCGCTCAGTGGCAAAACTGGCAAATCTACGCTAGGTACTTTGTATAGTCTGACATTAGGGCTCATGCAGCGTGCCGGCGATATCGCGCGACTTCGGTTGCTCCGACTCGCGGCGACTCGATTGACAGTATATAACTAAACTAGCGGCCCGCCCCGGCTTCGCTCGGGTTGTCAATATATTTGTTTTTTGGGGTTCCGTACCTCAAAGGCAAAAACGGAATCCTTATAAGATCACTTTGTTGTCCGTCTGTCTGTCAAACTTTTTTTTCTCAGGAACGCTTAAAAGTATCAAATTGAATACTCGGATCCACGGTCACTTTGAGCAAAAAAATAATCAAAATTATACGTCAACGCGATCAGAAGTTATTGCATATTTTGTGATTTCAGACAGCAATAAAAACCTATGGGGTTCCCGTTGACCTATAAGTATGAAATTTGTCAAAAAGCAAAGTTTAACAGTACTTATACAGGAATAAATCTGAAAGTTGTAAATATGTTGAAGGAAGTTAAAAAAAGTTTTACAAACTTATTTTTGCGCTCGATGCAGTATGAATCCTAGGAGCGAACTGCGAAGTTAAGTTTGTTTTGCGTGAACCCTAGGTGCGCGAGTTTGAATCGCACTTTGGCCGGTTTTTAGGGTTCCGTACCTCAAAAGTAAAAAAACGGAACCCTTATAAGATCACTTTTTTGCCCGTCTGTCCGTCTGTCTGTCAAAGGTAGGTACCTAAACTCCTTTTATTCTTACCAGTCCTATCATGTAAACAATCTTACCATATCGTTTTATGATTTTACAACAATATAAATTAAAATAGACTTTTTAGGAAATTACTTTCGTGGTTAATAAATGTTTTACATTAGAATGTTTAGGTTTGAACAAATATTTGATTTATTTTCAACAAAAATTTAACAAAAAGTACTGTGAAGATTGTTTACATGATAGGACTGGTAAGAATAAATGGAGTTTACCTATACTGCGCCTTGAGTCTTCGCTAGGTGGTTTCGCGGCGCGTTGTCGATTGTCGTTCTTTAGATAACTCGTAGTATTTCGGAAACTATTGATCCAAATTACATGCAGTAAAAGGCCAATGTTAAATATATTAAGTACTTGTGACGACAGACTTGTTTTATTTGATAAAGATTAATAAATTGTGGTTAATATCACCAGTTAAAAAACACCTAACGATTTTAATTATTTTTAAAACATAAAAGTAGTTACTGTGGCTGAAATATAAAAGCTAGATATATGCTATCGCGGACTTTTTTTGTAGACCTATTATAGATACATAATTCTTCCATATATGATTTTGATACATCTCTTAGGGATTGGACAGCGTTTTCGATGAAAGCTGCCGGGCGGCTAATTTTTTCCGACTATATTATTATCGTCATATTTCAACTAATATACACAAAACCTAAATAAATTATACACTAAAACCTTCCTCATGAATCACCCTATTTATTAGTGAAAACCGCATGAAAATCCGTTTAGTAGTTTTTGAGTTAATTAATTTATATTGTTGTAAAATCAAAAAATGACATGGTAAGATTGTTTACATAATAGGACATTTATGAATAAACGGACTTTACTTGTTCGTTGCTGGCTCTCATAGTACGCATACCTACGCAAGTTTCGAGTTCACAGTAGGTACCTTGTTAATAATAAAAATATTACGTAACTGAGAGTTACGTAAAGTTGGACTTCGATTAATATTTTTATCATTTATCATTATCATCCAATTTGATGGGTGAAAACAGTTTATTATAAAACTATTTATTATTTTAGAATAATAAGTATACCATGTTCTTTTCAGTACTCCTAACTATGTGTTTACGAAATTTTATGTAGATTGGTCCATAAAGCGTGAAGAGGTAATAAACAATATCATTTCCACATTTATACTGTTAGTTAGGATGACGTCTTCTACCTAATCTGAGAAGAGACAATTTTTTTCCAATGACGAATACCGAATCATATATTCTTGACGAAAATTAAAATAATATGTTACTAGCTTTTGCCCGTGTCTTCGCCCGCGTGAATTTCCTACATGAACAGTGCATGTCCCGGGATGAAAGGGAAAAAATAAAATTTATACCATGTGGTAGGTAATTTAATGCAGATTAATTTTGTCATTGACAGTTTTCATCTTGATCCAACAGTTTTTGTTCAAAACGGAGAAAACCGTGCAATGACAAGGGGGTAAGGGGGGAAATTGGTCTGACACCGGGCAAAATCGTGCTCAGCAGGGTCGAATTAGTATATAAATATCCGGTGTCAAACTGTTACATTCCATGCCGTTCAAAGTCGTAATTTTCGAAAATTCTTTTAGTCTATATAACGCGTGGCCTTGAGCGAGTGATGGACGCCTGGCAGTGGTTGCTTGGCAACCAACGGAGCCGTACCTCGCCCGTCGCCCCGCTATCCCCGCCGTCAATAACTTATTAAATGTTGAGATTTTGAATGAAATCAGCGGGATTTTTAATTTGTTGAATATAAAAGCCGAGTTCGACACACGACATGAGTAGGTTGAGTTTGTAGGTCTACTAACTTTTGTTATACGAGTATAATAAGTACAGATAATCATTTTTCAAATAAAATTTTATTTGAATCACTAGCTGTTACCCGCGGCTTCGCCCGCGTGAGTTTCACTTACCTAGATGAAAAATCTTTTTGTATTCCAAACTGTAGTAACCTAAACTATAGTACTACTCAAAATTTCAGCCATTTGGTTATCCCGTGTCCCGTGGGAATATATTAGGTATTCGTAGTACAATCGCGGTGTAAAAATGAATCAAAAGTGATATTTCATTCAATAAACGATCTTCGTCTGCTCGTTATCTACAATTTTCAGTGTAGGTACCACTACTCCCACCCCGAGTCCCTATTTGTCCTATCCCGTATCCTGTCTATTTACACGTCAGCAGAGAATGCTCATGTTGAACGACTTTTGCTAAGGCGCCATTTCCATATATGTAATAGATTAGCTGGTCTCTTGGAATTCTTCATCAGATGATCCTGATCTTAGATTTTTAAACGTCAACAGAAAATGCTCGTCAGATTGATAAACTTTTGCAAAGGTACCATTTCCATATTTCTTATAGTTTAGCTGTTCTGTAGTCATGTGTAGCTCGCGAAAGAAAGATAAGAAAGATATAGATCGTTCCAAAAGATTGATTATATCTTTATATCACTTGTGTTTCAATTATATCTTTTCAATAATTTATATCAGTGAGATGTGAACGATTCGAAAGATTAGTGAGCTATTGAGCGACAAGTGAGCTAGTGAGCTAAAAGACAAGTGAGCTAGATTGTCTGAACAACTGAGCCGAATAGGGAGTGATAAGAAGAGAGAGCTACATCGTTCGGTCGTTCATCGGCGCGAGCGAAGTGTGCGGTGTGAGCACAAACAACTTTTAGCCGTTGCGCCATTAGAATAGAGTTTAATTTCGTTACCGCGGGTGCGTAAACATAATACGGTGAAATTAAATGCTCATAGGTATTGTTTTGTTTGTTTTTGCATTTTGACTTTCATGTTAAATTATGATTATTTATAAAAATTTGATTATGTTGAAAAAATCACAAAAATGTTGAAAACCAAAAAAAAAAAACGCGTAATATGCTCACAACACACATTCTTTCGGCTCTATTTAAGATATGAATCGAGTGATATAATTATATAGTTACAAATAAATGATTTATTCACTCATTTGTTTCACCGCTCACCTAGTGCGCTAAATGATAAAGATATAAATGAGTGATATGAATCTTTGAGATGAAAAGATATATTTCTCTCTTTTCTTTTGAAGGATATATAATGCGCACCTCTACTTCATCAGAGATGTTCCAGTTTTCAAAATCAATTATAGCCTATATGTTGCCCAGGCTTAATAGCTATACAACAAAAAAAGTTTCATTCAAATCCGTCCAGTAGTTTTTGCGTGAAACGCGTACATACATACAGACAGATTTTTTGCTTTCTATTATTCTTTTTAAGTGTCCCTCTATTCATTTCAGTCAAAAATACTAAATGTACAGACAAAATATTTTTACTGTTTTATTATATGTATGTATAGATTATTCGAATAAAAATTTTATTCGTGAAAATTATCCGCGGATTATTGATTTGTAGAAATAACAAACATAAATGAAGAAGAAGATGATGGTGAAGAGTCCACCAATAAACTAGGTACCTACTTAGGCAACATTTTTTTTTCTTTAATTTTTTAAACATATGTTGATTTATTTTGATTTTCATTTTTAAATAGGTGTTTCAAGTTTGTAGTAACATTTGACATTGCATGAAATGAAATATAGATAAGAATTGCGCCATCTATTGAATGTATGTGGTACTACTTTGTGGTAACACGAAGTTTGCTTTGATGATTATAATTTTTACGACAAATTGACAAGATTGATACTGGTAGCGACATCTAGTTAGTCAAGAAAAATAGTTATGTAAGGCACACTTTGATGTATGAAGAATATGCATCTATACTTTAGTAATATTTTATCGATGCTCTCAACAAACCCTTTCATTTGATACCCATATTGTAGAAATGCATTACAAATAACTATTCCGCCATCTTGGATGGTCCGCCATATTGGATTTAGAATGACGTCACATACCATATTATGCATTGTCATCCATAAACGTATGTACAAAATTTTAGCTCAATCGGTTGAAGATATCTACTTCAAATTTGAGTTCTAAGATTCCACCCGAACGAACACACTTACATACAAAGCTTTAAATAGGTAACTCTTACCATAAATTAAAATGTTTGCTTCTCAGGATGGTGTCCGGTATAACAAACTCGTTAGTCGACGCGGTACAAGTGATGACGAGCTTGCTGGCATCTCTTCACATCACAGCACCACTCTGGCCGAAAGGTGTTGAAGTAAATGGTATGTGTTCAATGGTTTCTCCGCATATATGCCAGGACCGTGTGCTACTCTCGCTCCACAGCCCGGCGCGGCGGCCGCTACCACGGCGGCCCCAGCACGGCTCGCTCTCGAAGCACCTCTCCAGCGAGAGGGTCGGAGCGGCCAGCGGGATAAGCTCCAAAATTCCCGCTAGGGTAAAGGCACACTTGACACGGGTGCGCCTTTCCACCCGAGGGCCGTTAAGCCGAGCGACGGAATCCCGTTTCCGCCACCCAACCAGTCCTCAACTTTTGGGACCTGACTAAGTCAGGCCCTACCACATCTCAGCCGCAGAGGATAGGTTGTCCCTATCCACTGCGGCCGAGACAGGCCCACCACGCGTCGGCCGCAGAGGACAGGGAGAGCGGCGCACCGCAATACCGACACGCCTCTTCCCCTGCGGCCCCACCGACACCGTGTCCAGTGCCACGGCCACGCTCGGTCGCGGAGGATAGGGAGAACGGCGCACCGCAATACCGGCACTCCTCCTCCCCCGCGACCCCTACCACGACTGTGAGGGTAGGGAGTGTGTGCCCCCTAATCTCACAGCCAGGCCACTGACAGCGGCCTCCTCCCGGCCCAGGGTCGTCACTCCCGGGCCATGGGTTCCTCTTAGCTTCCCTGCGGCCGAGACATAAGCCGCTGGTACTGAGCCCCCCCATCGCTACAAGATGGGAACCCGTTCGGGGGGGAAAATCGTTAGTATCCCATAACACAAGTCTCGAACTTACTTTGGGTTGGGGCTAGCTCAATCTGTGTGATTTGGCCGTATACATTATTATTTATTTTATTTATTTATATTTATTCCCAGTTTAATAATAACTAATGACAACCTAAGTATGACTACCTATGACATACGAATATTTTTCATACTAAAATCGATATTATAAGTTTATCGTCTATTACTTATTAACGTGTAAAGCAAACATAACTGTGATAATTTTCCTTTAAAATTAAAATTATTATTTCCTTTTAATTTAAAAGACCAACATCCAAATTATGTAATTATGTATTCTGCCTATTGCAGATCCTTGATTTCTTTATAGTTTTGTTGAGATTTTAATCTCACATTTAGTTTAAATTATGAATTTAAGATCAAATGGTGATAGTTTACTTACAACATGTTGTAATCTGTTGTACATCATGATTAAATGTTAAGTTCAACTTAGACTCTTACACTAGTTAAGTTTGTATTTTTATAGTTTAGAGTTTATATTTACAATTGTTGAGTTTTGCTTCTGTTTACAAGTTTAGCCAATGGATTGTTAAGTAGGTATACAGATTCTACCTTTCAATTGTTAGTTCAACTAGGACAACTTATAGTATTAGTTCAACAATTTATTTTTTATTCGAATTACAACTTAAGGCAATGTTGTAGCCCACATTCGAAAAAATTGTATTTTTTCATGAAGAAATTTACCTAATTAGAGTTTAATTACGAAGTGGAAAAAAATACAGAATATAGATTATGATGTTTATTAAAGTTTCAACCGTGTACTTTTTAATAAAAATATATATTTTCGGCTTAATAAATTCATAAAGGCACCTATTGTCCTTAGTGGGCGGTATGTTAATGACAGTGTTAAAATATGCAAACTCAAACCAATGTTTACATCTGTAGTTTTTATTTTTTTCGCTAGATGGTACTTTGTAACTTTAGATGCCAATTCCAACGCTATGGCTATGGTTTCGTTTGTGATTACCTATAATCATCGATAAAATATTAACAAGTTATAGATGGCTATTCACGTACATTGAATCTGTACCTCACCAAATTTGTATTATATTTAGATGGCGCCACTGAGAAGTACATTATCTCGGTTTTCATGAAAATTCCGTGTGTCGCTGCAGTCGTAGTTCGAATACCATGCGAGTTAGTTTATATTGAGAGGCAATAGATGGCACCCATCTCTACAACTACAGTAGGTACCTACCTATGGCAATAGATGGCACCACCATCTCTACAACTAACAGTAGGTACCTACATAGACGAATAATAATCGCCGTCTACACACACGCAACGACTATAAAATTATTTATTTATATGTAGGTACAAGATGACATATAGCCTGGGCTAAATCCTTTGATAGAGCGATATAGTAGTATTGCGATTTCTAAATGAAAAAAGAAAAGAGTGGCGTGTTTTATCCTTATCACAAATTGCCTCACAGATTGCATACTCTTACCCCCGGTCGCTCAGTGGCAAAACTGGCAAATCTACGCTAGGTACTTTGTATAGTCTGACATTAGGGCTCATGCAGCGTGCCGGCGATATCGCGCGACTTCGGTTGCTCCGACTCGCGGCGACTCGATTGACAGTATATAATATAACTAAACTAGCGACCCGCCCCGGCTTCGCTCGGGTTGTCAATATATTTGTTTTTAGGGTTCCGTACCTCAAAGGCAAAAAACGGAACCCTTAGAAGATCACTTTGTTGTCCGTCTGTCTGTCAAACTTTTTTTCTCAGGAACGCTTTAAGTATCAAATTGAATATGTACTCGGATCCACGGTCATTTTGAGCAAAAAAATAATCAAAATTATACGTCAACGCGATCAGGAGTTATTGCATATTTTGTGATTTCAGACAGCAATCAAAACCTATGGGGTTCCCGTTGACCTATAATTATGAAATTTGTCAAAAAGCAAAGTCTAACAGTACTTATACAGGAATAAATCTGAAAGTTGTAAATATATTGAAGGAAGTTAAAAAAAAAGTTTTACAAACTTATTTTTGCGCTCGATGCAGTATGAATCCTAGGGAGCGAACTGCAAAGTTAAGTTTGTTTTGCGTGTACGGAACCCTCGGTGCGCGAGTTTGAATCGCACTTGGCCGGTTTTTAGGGTTCCGTACCTCAAAAGTAAAAAAACGGAACCCTTATAAGATCACTTTTTTGCCCGTCTGTCCGTCTGTCTGTCAAACTTTTTTTTCTCAGAAAAGCTTTAAGGCGCTACTCAAGGCTAATCAGAGGGGGTGAGGGGCGGTACGTAAGCTCCGCCTTAAAGCCGACACAATAAGGTTACTTTTCGAAGGTTTTTAAGGTTTTTTTCTATAATTTGTGTTTTTGCTAGCGAGTTTTCGTCAGGCTCTTAGGGTAATTATTTTAGAGGTTTTTTTTTAATTGTGATAAAACACTAAATATATTTAAAAAAATAAGCCGATATCGTTTTAAATAATTGTAGTCTATATTTAATTCTTTTAAAAAATCTACTGTTATCGCTTAAATTACGGTGATTTTCGGCGATAAAGAAAAAAACAGGATTATGTATAATTTTTTTTATCTACTCTTATTTATTTTATTTGTCATTTGATTCCATATAATTTTAGTATAGTATTTTTCTCTTTACGGGATATTTTTACTGCTTCAGTACTTCTAACCTATGGTACACACTTGACGTTTAAAGACAGTACGTTTTCGGAAAATCCTGATTGGGTATATCCTTAAGGTATCAATTTGAAATTAATATCGAATACTCGGATCCATGGTCTCTTACAGCAAAAAATAATCAAAATATACGTCAACGCGATCAAGAAATATTAGGTACCGTAAATGTGGCGAATTTTCGTATATTTTGTGATTTCAGGCAGCAATCAAAACCTACGGGGTACTTCCCGTTGACCTAAAATTAAGAAATTTGTCAAAAAGCAAGATCTAACAGTACATACACAGGAATTAATCTGAAAGTTGTAAATATGTTGTTGGAAGTTTAAAAAAGTGTTACAAACTTATTTTTGCGCTCGAAGCAGTACTGCAAAGTTAAGTTTGTTTTTGAAATTAGTAGGTCTTTTAGTGAGAGCTATAACGTAAGATGCTTTGCGTGTACGGAACCCTCGGTGCACGAATTTGACTCGCACTTGGCCGGTTTTTTTAATGATATTTACGTTAATACATACATCGTACTAAAATAAATACTGATAAAAACATACGAAAAACGCGCCCGCTCAGAGATAGGTACCTAAACTCCATTTATTCTTACCAGTCCTATCATGTAAACAATCTTACCATATCGTTTTATGATTTTACAACAATATAAATTAAAATAGCCTTTTTAGGAAATTACTTTCGTGGTTAATAAATGTTTTACTTTAAAATGTTTAGGTTTGAACAAATATTTGATTTATTTTCAACAAAATTCAACAAAAAGTACTGTGAAGATTGTTTACATGATAGGACTGGTAAGAATAAATGGAGTTTACCTATACTGCGCCTTGAGTCTTCGCTAGATGGTTTCGCGGCGCGTTGTCTCGATTGTCGTTCTTTAGATAACTCGTAGTATTTCGGAAACTATTGATCCAAATTACATGCAGTAAAAGGCCAATATTAAATATATTAAGTACTTGTGACGACAGACTTGTTTATTTGATAAAGATTAATAAATTGTGGTTAATATCACCAGTTAAAAAACACCTAACGATTTTAATTATTTTTAAAACATAAAAGTAGTTACTGTGGCTGAAATATAAAAGCTAGATATATGCTATCGCGGACTTTTTTGTAGACTTATTATAGATACATAATTCTTCCATATATGATTTTGATACATCTCTTAGGAATTGGACAGCGTTTTCGATGAAAGCTGCCGGGCGGCTAATTTTTTCCGACTATCTTATTATCGTCATATTTCAACTAATATACACAAAACCTAAACAAATTATACACTAAAACCTTCCTCATGAATCACCTTATTTATTAGTGAAAACCGCATGAAAATCCGTTCAGTAGTTTTTGAGTTTATTAATTTATATTGTTGTAAAATCAAAAAATGACATGGTAAGATTGTTTACATAATAGGACAATTATGAATAAACGGACTTTACTTGTTCGTCGCTGGCTCCAATGATATACTATATAAACAAGAGGCAGATATGTTATAGGCGCGCGCGCTGTGAAGACTCGAATAGGACCCAATTGGAACGTCTTGTAATCAGTCTGCGCCAAGCGCCTCGTCGAGCGTACCGCGTCGTAAGTTCCTGTGTCCTTACCAAGATATATTAAAAATGCCATCGTGTGTGTTTCGAAAGTGTACCAATTATGATTCTAAAGTTAATAAAGTACAAGGGATCTCTTATCACATGTGAGTATGCAAAAATAGTTTGATTGTTTAGTATATTTCAATTATTTTTCACTCACTGACGCCATGTTCAGACAAAGAAAGAGAGATTCTAGTTTTGACGTGAGAGCGACAAGGATGCGTGCGCTGCGGACATAGATTAGTTAGTGCAGAATCGAATACTGATGGTGACTTCAATGCCTAAAATTAATGTTCAGTTGTTTTTTATTATTGTTCGTTATTATAATAGCTATCTAATGTGTGTAATGGACTAATTTAATAAACATTAAAATAGTTTCACTGAATTCGATTTTCTACTAGGTATTATAATACATTATACTGATAATTGAGGATTACTATTGTTTTTCTTTTTATCAATTAGGTTTCCGAGTTTTTTCCGACACTGAATTGTTAAATATTTCAATATATATGATTTACTTTTATAAGATGTTTTATTTTTTACCCATGTACTTTCTTTTCAAATAAGTGTCCTCTCTACAACAAAAAATGTTACTCTATGCATAAGAAACGTTTGACGAGGAATCATTGAAAACTATTGCTATCTCTTTCATTCGCATGCTCTTTTATATCTTTTGTCTTACTTATCAGTAAAACTTGTCGATGTGTGTAGTTTTGGATTGCTCGGAACAGAACTAAAACGCAAATTACTATGAACGTAACATATCTGTATTATAATATATCATTGGCTGGCTCTCATAGTACGCATACCTACGCAAGTTTCGAGTTCACAGTACCTTGTTAATAATAAAAATATTACGTAACTGAGAGTTACGTAAAGTTGGACTTCGATTAATATTTTTATCATTTATCATTATCACCCAATTTGATGGGTGAAAACAGTTTATAATAAAACTATTTATTATTTTAGAATAATAAGTATACCATGTTCTTTTCCGTACTCCTAACTATGTGTTTACGAAATTTTATGTAGATTGGTCCAGTACCTAGATAAAGCGTGAAGTGAAGAGGTAATAAACAATATCATTTCCACATTTATACTGTTAGTTAGGATGACGTCTTCTGAGCTTCTACCTAATCTGAGAAGAGACAATTTTTTTCCAATGAAGAATACCGAATCATATATTCGTGACGAAAATTACATTAATATGTTACTAGCTTTTGCCCGTGTCTTCGCCCGCGTGAATTTCCTACATGAACAGTGCATGTCCCGGGATGAAAGGAAAAAAATAAAATTTATACCATGTGGTAGGTAATTTAATGCAGATTAATTTTGCCATTGACAGTTTTCTTCTAGATTAACAGTTTTTGTTCAAAACGGAGAAAACCGTGCAATGACATATTTTTAATGAAAAGGGGGGGGAAGGGGGGGGGGGAATTGGTCTGACACCGGGCAAAATCGTGCTCAGCAGGGTCGAATTAGTCTAAAATTATCCGGTGTCAAACTGTTACATTCCATGCCGTTCAAAGTCGTAATTTTCGAAAATTCTTTTAGTCTATATACCTAACGCGTGGAGATTAAATATTCAAAGCGCGTGGCCTTGAGCGAGTGATGGACGCCTGGCAGTGGCAGTGGTTGCTTGGCAACGGAGCCGTACCTCGCCCGTCGCCCCGCTTTCCCCGCCGTCAATAACTTATTAAATGTTGAGATTTTGAATGAAATCAGCGGGATTTTTAATTTGTTGAATATAAAAGCCGAGTTCGACACACGACATGAGTAGGTTGAGTTTGTAGGTCTACGAACTTTTGTTATACGAGTATAATATGTACAGATAATCATTTTTCAAACAAATTTTTATTTGAATCACTAGCTGTTACCCGCGGCTTCGCCCGCGTGAGTTTCACTTAGATGAAAAATCTTTTTGTATTCCAAACTGTAGTATAACCTAAACTACAGTACTACTCAAAATTTCAGCCATTTGGTTATCCCGTGTCCCGTGGGAATATATTAGGTATTCGTAGTACAATCGCGGTGTAAGAATGAATCAAAAGTGATATTTCATTCAATAAACGATCTTCGTCTGCTCGTTATCTACAATTTTCAGTGTACCACTACCCTTTTAACTACTTTGTGGTACCACCACTCCTACCCCGAGTCCCTATTTGTCCTATCCCGTATCCTGTCTTTTTACACGTCAGCAGAGAATGCTCATCAGGTTGAACGACTTTTGCTAAGGCGCCATTTCCATATATGTAATAGCTAGTCTCTTGGAATTCTTCATCAGATGATCCTGATCTTAGATTTTTAAACGTCAACAGAAAATGCTCGTCAGATTGATAAACTTTTGCAAAGGTACCATTTCCATATTTCTTATAGTTTAGCTGTTCTGTTAAGGTTCTTCATCAGGTGTTCCAGTTTTCAAAATCAATTATAGCCTATATGTTGCCCAGGCTTAATAGCTATACAACAAAAAATGTTTCATTCAAATCCGTCCAGTAGTTTTTGCGTGAAACGCGTACGCGTTACATACATACAGACAATGATATATTATTGTTTATATAGTATATCATTGCATACAGACAAACAAACAGACAGACAGACAAGAAATTAAAAAAAAATTTTTGCTTTCTATTATTCTTTTTAAGTGTCCCTCTATTCATTTCAGTCAAAAATACTAAATGTACAGACAAAATATTTTTACTGTTTTATTATATGTATGTATAGATTATTCGAATAAAAATTTTATTTGTGAAAATTATCCGCGGATTATTGATTTGTAGAAATAACAAACATAAATGAAGAAGAAGATGATGGTGAAGAGTCCACCAATAAACTAGGTACCTACTTAGGCAACATTTTTTTCTTTAATTTTTTAAACACATGTTGATTTATTTTGATTTTCATTTTTAAATAGGTGTTTCAAGTTTGTAGTAACATTTGACATTGCATGAAATGAAATATAGATAAGAATTGCGCCATCTATTGAATGTATGTGGTACTACTTTGTGGTAACACGAAGTTTGCTTTGATGATTATAATTTTTACGACAAATTGACAAGATTGATACTGGTAGCGACATCTAGTTAGTCAAGAAAAATAGTTATGTGAGGCACACTTTGATGTATGAAGAATATGCATCTATACTTTAGTAATATTTTATCGATGCTTATTAGTAAACATATTCTTTCGTCATGGACGAAAACGGTACATAATTTTCGTCCATGTGTTTCGTTCTTGTTCTTTCAACGTCAAAGGTAGAAAAGAGAGACAGGGAAAAAACATTTACATCATACTAATATTATAAAGAGGAAGTTTGTTGTGAGTTTGTTAGTAGGGGGTAATCTTTGGAACTACTGAACCTATTTAAAAAAAAATTCATCAGTAGAAAGCTATATTATACCCGAATGACACAGGCTTAAATTTATGTATGTACCTCCTGAGAGAAGGCGAGGCGGGCGCTAGTATTCCCTATTCGCCTTCGAATCTTACGAGTACAAAAAGAACAAAGAAACTTACAAAGCATCACAGGTAATTTACGGAAATATTCATATAACCAAGGTTGCCAGAATATTCCGCGCCGATATTAACCAACTTCTAATACGACGCAAAAGAATAATCCCTAAATCCCCCAGCGTTAGGAATTATAATTTTCCAAATTAATTCCCTTTCATTTTTCAACGACCGCTTGGATCATCGCAAAATGAAAATACTAGAGAAATAGTCCCAGTATGACAGGACTGATCACCCGTCTGGTGCTTGCGCTGGCGTCCCCAAAAAGTAAATAGGAAATAAGATACCAATACAATAAGGGTTACCTACTAATACAGGTTTTGATTAAAAACATAATCTATCCCTCGTCTCGTTTCCAAAAATCCCTTTATTAGACCCACTTAAGTTCTCTGCTTACCCCAATAGGTCAACTGTTAGATAATGCTTTTGCATTAAGTCCACCTATTGTGCCATACATTGTATTTGTGCAATAAAGGTTAAATAAATAAAATAAACTGCTTATTTTATTTAAAATTTTTTATTTTACACGGATTCAAAGGTGTAAAAAATCTGTTTGTTTTAACAAATTTATAAATGTATATTTATTTATTAGTACAGTAATTTGTATCGGACTTAGACCTAATTTTTTATATATTTCATTGGCGGATTTTTCAAAATCAAATATTTTCTTAACTTTTTTATTTTAGTGTATAATTAATTAAAATATGTGTGTTAATATTGACGTGACATTTCTTGGCACACAATAATTTGTACGAAAAATTATGAAATGTGCAGACTCAGTAAAATGTTTGGCGAAAATTAATTAATTTTTAATAAATTCTGAGACAGGTGAACATCTATATTCAACTATATCGGATATTGTTTCACCTTTTGAAAGTCATTTGTATCAGACTTTGTAAAATGGTATAATGTAATGAAATACGTCATAAAATATTCTGGTAAGTATTTTTAAAATCTATCTATCTATTATAACTCAAAGGTGATTGAGTGACTGACTGACTGACATAGTGATCTATCAACGCACAGCCCAAACCACTGGACGGATCTGGCTGAAATTTGGCATGCAGGTATATGTTATGACGTAGGCATCCGCTAAGAAAGGATTAACGCGAGCGAAGCCGCGGGCGCCAGCTAGTGTTAAATATAGTCATAAAAATTATGCGCCTTTATTTTGTAAATATAAAATTTTGTACTGATTGTTTGTACTAAAGATTTTTTCTAATCAGTCTAGTAGTTCCAGAGATACGAGCGTTCCAACAAACAAACTCTTCAGTTTTTAAATATTATAGTATAGATAGATGAATAGTTTTATTTTATCACAGCCAATCCCCAAGGGAAAATGGCGTGATAAATAATAATGTATATGTACCTCTTTGTATGAATGCACATGCACTTTATATTCAGTGAGGTTCATTGATTAATACAATGTGTCCCGTCATCGGTGTAGGAGCATTTAATGGTATGTTATTTGGCATTTTTTATGGACAAATCTCCACTCAAAAATCACACTTTTTTCTTTTCTTTTTTTTTCTTTTTTAACTTTCGTTTTGAAATAAAAAATAAGCAGTTTAATAGGCTAGTTAATTCACAAGAACCTAATAATTCTAAAAAATACAAATTTTTTTTTTTTTGCTTTTACGTTTTTTTTTGTCCTTCATATTGAAACATCTTTCTTATTTTCTTGTCGTCTACATTATTAGCTTTTAAATGAGATCTATTTTATGTCGATAGCACTTTTATACAAGTAGTTACGATTGAATTAGTACAAGAGCCCGAACAAACAAAATGGCTGCCATTTTGCTACAGTAAAAGAAAAAAGTTATGAGTTGTGAATTGTTCATAAAAAATGCCATATAAAAATATGCCATTAAAGGCTCCGACACTGTTGACGGGACACATTGTATATTATTTATTTATTTATTTTATAACATAGGGCGGCAAACGAGCAAGCGGGTCACCTGATGGTAAGTAATCACCGCTGCCCATGGACAACCACAACACCAGGGGTATCGCAGGAGTGTTGCCGGCCTTTTAAAAAGACGTAGGCTCGTTTTTTGAAGGTTCCAATGTCGTATCGGTTCGGGAACACCGCCGCAGGAAGCTGATTCCACAGTTCCATTAGCTGAGTATTCTTAGCTGAATAGTGGGCTCTCTGATAGAAACGAGATTCAGGTATAATGACAGGTTGCTAGCCCATCGCCTATGAGTGGAGGAATCCCCAGTTTAAAGCGCTTTGTATATTAATTTGAAATAATTGGTGAAGTAATCATAACATTTTAGATTTTGTCTTTGTGTGTCCATATCTTTATAACGAATACTTATAATAGGTAGCTCAAAACACTCCAGTCTAAGACGGATTAGAGTCTTATTTTTGTGGTTTATTTAAATTTACTGGCCTGTTCTGATGGAGTTTTAAACTAAATCAGACTTTTATCATCCTTTATTTTGTTTTCTGTTCAACTTTGTAAATTGGATTGTTTAACATACAAATTGTTTGGTAGAGAGAAGAGTTACCTCTTAACAATGTAATGTAACTTTTATAATTACAATACTTAATTCTAAAGTACTCTCTTATAGAATTTACTTAACTAAACAACTGCATCTGAGTTGCACAAAAAATCCAAAAATAAATACTTAGTTCTATTCATGTAGTCCACTTATGTGTTTCAAATGGAAGTATCCTCCATTCGATAATAAAAAAATGTAATTTGAAACATTTTTATTTCATACTAGCTTTTTCCTGCGGCTTCGCCTGCGTGAATTTCCCACGGGAACGCTTTTTCCCGGGATGAAAGGTAAGTACCCTATGTCCTTCTTACTTTTTTACCTTTACTCAGTACTTCCAACTATATGTATGCGAAATTTCAGGAAGATTGGTTGAGTAGATAAAGCGTGAAGAGACAAACAAATAAATAAACAAACAAACTCACCTTCGCATTTATAATTTAAGACTAGCTGTTGCCCCGCGTCTCTGCCTATCGCAAAAAGTGTATCTTGTATGTTTTTCATACAAACTTTCACCCCCCATTTCAGCCTTTCACCCCCCCATTTCAGCCTTTCACCCCCATTTCAGCCTTTCACCCCCCATTTGAGCCTTTCACCCCCACATTTCAGCCTTTCACCCCCCTATTTCAGCACCTTGGGGGTAGATTTTTTTTTCAGTAGCCTATGAATGACCCCGGGTCTTCAACTATATTCATACAAAATTTCATAAAAATCGGTTCAGCCGTGAAAGACAGACAGACCGTCAGACAGACAGACGTTCGCATTTGTTAGGGTTACCGTCAGTTTTCCATCAAAGTCAATTTGCCATCAAAAAAGTATATGTAAATTCGTCATTAGACGCCATATTATTATGGATTTTCTGAAATCTGTTTTAAAATTACTTACAGCAGATTCAGAACGCATTTTCTAGTCGAACTTAACAAGGCATGGATTAAAAAGCAATTCTCTTCCCGTACTAGCCTGCAAGTATTTGGGAGGCAAATGAGGTGTACCACAGTTCGTTGTTTCGCATTTACGATTGGGTAGGGTGACCATTGGTCGGACATTTTCTGGTCATTAATATTTGTTTTATGAAAAGCTTACAAGCTGCTTGACGTATGAATATTGAATAAAATCATTGTGAGGAATGATATTTTAGTTCATATGTCAATGAAGAATATCTATTTGTGCTGAGCCCAAGAATTTTATTTTAGTATTAAAAAAAAATACCTTTTTTATGAATACCTTTCTATCTATTCTCATATTTTGATTTAATAACTTTCCTATCTATCCCCATTTTTGAGAAAAGCACTAAAAAGCTAACGCAACAAAGTCCGGTAAGATTATGTATGAAATATTTAAAAGCGGATTCTTTAAAAGCCAGCTTAGTGTCACTGCTTAAATAAAACCTCTTTCTGTTTCATAATTTAAGACCGGATTATCCTATACAATTCAAGCGAAGGATAAACTATCAAAGTATAAAAAAACTAAAAGCTGACCCGGGAAATAAGGTCTGTTAGAAGTACATTAATCAGAATTTCTAGAAATTCTAATGCATGGTCACCCTAGCGTTTGAATTGCAAAACAGATGTTTTTGCGGAGATGGTAATGACTGCGCGATTCTCTTAATGAGCACAGATTTATTTCCTCGCTCCATTGTTCTCATACACAATCACGTCTACGCATCTGGCGGGTTGCACAGAGCCTATGGCAATATGCATGCACTCAGTAATAATTATATCATACATGACTGAGCTGGTCAGAATAGAATCATTTATTTGCATAGATTACATTCACCCAGGACTCATCCACTTTTTCACTTCACCTGGGTGAAGCACGGAGTTCTTATTATAGGACCTTGTGCTCCAAATGAGCCCGTGATCCACCCAGGTGAACTAAGCAGGTGGACCACGACCGACACGGGATACATAAGAGCAGGACACAATTAATTTCTTATTACAATATAACGAAATACTGAAGACTGTTTTTAGAACGGTAGAAAAATACGGCAGAAATAGCACATAGGGTACTTTTTATCCCGTAATTCCTACGGGAGCGAAGCCCAGTTTAATCCAAGAAATGCTCTTATACTATTTTGCTTTTAGATATCTTTCTGATGATTGTATACAATACTCAGGTACATTTACTCTGAACGTATCTTTGCTCGATCAATTTACATATTGGATCATTCGCATTAATGTTAATTACTATAGAATATGTATTGCGCTCAACGCTCAACGTCAAGGAGTACTGCGGTTTAGGTTTGTAGATTAGATACCTAACTTCAGTGGCGGATCCAGGATTTTTTTCTGGCAGGGCACAAGTGGCAGATGGGCAAAAAAACAAATTTAATAAACTTGTTAGAACAAGAACTGTTAGAAGAACAAAGTATCACTAATGTTAATTTTGTCATTTTATACAACTCTGATAAATTTGTACAGAGAGTGATGCAATGGAGATTCCATAACTCTCTGTACAAATTTATCAGAGTTACTATGGAGATAGTAAGTGCAAAAAATTCCTGACTGCACGTGCCCCCGTGCCCACCCCGTAAATCCGCTACTGCCTAACTTTGTCACAAATGTAATGGACAAGATCCGACAGGTAAGATTCAAAATCAATCAATCTATATACGGATATACGGATACTACGGTATAGATGTTTAGACACACACACATGTAATTTAAATTAGTATAAGTACTCTGTAAATTTGTAAATAATTATCTTTGGTATTCAGACAATCGACGTGTTTATTTGTCTGGGATCTTGACGGATCCATACCTCCTACTACGGCTAAGACACCTTTCGCTGCCAGGTTACTGATCAGTCTTGTGAGTCTGCTTGACTGGTGGTAGGAAAATCCTGTCCAGTGCACATTGCACCCCGTGCACTAACCCTATATTCCTTCCCACTTTCCGTCTAATACCTTAGGTCTCACGGTATTAGACTTCCTGCACTATTTATATACGTATCTATTATCTGTTTATGAATAGGGTAGGTGTTAGGGTTGTGTGTTAGATACAGTCATCCCTTTAGTTATAATTTCATGTACAGTTAGCTAGCTATTACAGCACAGAACACTACTACGCAGTGACACTTTTATTCACACCACACATACTTAACAGTCACACTAATAAATAGCTAGTTGATTGTACACTAATCTTGGGCTAAAATACAAATAACAGACACATAGGTAGCACATCCAGAACTGCATACAAGTATTTGTACAAGTGCCAGACAACTGTTTAAGGACTCAAGATCATCAGGACCCAGGATTACTGTAGCAGAAAAATAGCCGTAAATGGACAATCCTGGTTCGAATTTCTCTCAATAATATACACACATACAAAGAATCACGTATTTATCCCTTACTGGGTAGACAGAGCTAAGAGTCGTGAGACACGAAGGCCACGCTTAGCTCAAAATATTCTCTCTCTCTCCCCCAAGGATTTCCACAACGACCGGTCCTGCGCTGCCCGCATCCATGCGCATCCCGCGACCTTCACCAGGTCGTCGGTCCACCGAGCTCAAAATATTCTGTATCAAATTGCAGGAAATGACATTTTCGTAAGCAGATGGTTGTTTTATTCTAGTATTTCCTAAATTTTCCCTTTAAGTCTAAATAAGAAAGAAATACCAATTCCTCAGGCCATACCGCACCTGTTTCTATTTGAGTAAATTACAGCACTGTCATTAAGTATGGAATTAATCGCATTATTCATAAGACGCGGTCTGTCGGCTTCTGTAGATACGTCAGTACCTACCAGTAAGATACTTCATAATTTATATTTACCAGTTTAGAGCATTTTATATACATTTTAAAGGATGTTGTTTGTTTTCTTTTCTTCTTATTTTTTCTTAATTCTTTTTTACATGAGGTCGTAGTAACATAGCAGTCTTTCCAGTCCAGTTCTAATGTGGATATAGTGTCACTGCTTTTTACTCATATCATAGCGAACAATTTTCATCGTTGGCTTTCTTCTGTTTTTTAAATGACTTCAATATTTCCCTCTTCATCATCTGTGCTATAAATATGCTTCTTCAAGATACGCCACTGTTTTCGTAGTTGGGTTTGACTCATCAGGTCATTCTCTATAATATATTGAAGATCATCGCATTATCTAGTCAGCGCTTTTTGAGTATTAGCATATTATTGATCATGATTGAAAATAATTAAATTTCAGCAAACTGTTATAATCTCTACAGTAACCAACCTAATCATTTGCCCTTTATTTTTGATCGTTGAGGTTTTGCAAACCATCATTCTCCGATAAAGAATACTATGCAGTAAAGGAAACGTAAGATACATTTTTAAATTGTCTATTGGCAGTTTGAAACCAGCGACATCTGGATCTGAAACCTTTTATCTGGATTGAACGGCGCTCCCTAACGCAAATTTTGCATTGGTCGAGTTGTAAGGTAACGAAACGCAAAGTGTAGAAGTGAAACAGAATGATAGATAGCATATATTAAAAGTCTATGATAAATAGTGTATTGTATTCATGCTCATTTATTTGTTAACCAAATAGCATATATTATAAGTGTATGATAGATAGTGTATTGTATTCATGCTCATTTATTTGTTAACCAACTAACTGAAATTGCGTACACAAGTAGAAAATATAGATCGAACTAAATAAGCAGTTGCTGTTGGCATTATAAGTCCGTCTTTTATACCAGATATCTTTAGTAAAGTTTTTATTAAGGCAGATATACAGTCAGTCAATCGAGGGCAAGGGCTTTTAACTGGGGATCCCTCCACTCATATATTGGATGAGCTAGCAACCTGTCACTATATCTGAATCTCCATTCCATCAGAAAGCCCACTATTTAGCTAAGCGTTCGAGTCTTACGTTTCTTGGCTCTGTCTATCCCGTAAAAATAAAGACGTGACTCTATGTATGTACTTATGTGTCTACAGTCCTACAAGGAAACCTGATCCCCTATCTCACTGAATTCTATCTTTGGAGGGTTAGGGCACAGATTTTGATATACTCTAGATGCTGCAAGCAGTATGTCCAAGCGTGCCCGGCGGCGTATGTCCAATTGATAAACTTAGTTAGCCTTTATTCGCGTTTATGATGCGCCCATCACTAAAATGACTGGCGTGACGTCATAGAAGGTAGAAAATAATGGCACGCTCGGTTTTCATACTATCGAATTAACAAGTGGTATCTACTAAATCTGAGGGTCAGGGTCTACAGCTTACTGTACTACAGCCCATTTTCGAACTCACGCCTGTAATGACCTCGCAATTGTACTCGACCAATGTGATCTATTCTTTACTTCCAGTTCTTTATCCGGACGACACTTCAATTTATCTAATTTGAATGCCTCGAACGTACCGGAGGATAAGGCTCCAACATCTTAAAAGCTGATTTGGTTATTTGCAGAAATAATTTGATCGCCCGCTTCTGATTTGATTTGACTAATCTATGTTAGTAATTTAGTTGTAATTGCGAAAGTTTGTGAGGATCTAATAGATGAATGGATTTTTGTTGCTTAATTTTAATGAAATTTGGTGTAACGTGTATGGTGTAATATTGTGTGGTGTATGGTATACGTTTTGGGCATCATTTTCCAGGTTCCATTTCTTCAGCAATTCATGAAAAAATACTAGGGTAGTAAATATACTTAATACCGTACAAAATAAACTTGGTATTCTGATTCATTTTAGTCGTAATGGTTTTTCAATGGTTTTTTAAACAAGAAGTCCTTTAATAACATGGTAGTAACAAGTTAAATAAAACACTTCTAATAAAACACAATCTTAAATATGCGATTTAAAGTTAGCAGAATGGACGATTCTACTCAAAACTGACAAAACTTCAAAACATAAACATTTACTCCTATGTGACGAAGTTGTTTACAAAGCGAAGTAAATGTAGTAGTAATTTATTTTCCCTCCAAAACTAAGTAAATCCGATAACGCCGGGTGCCAATTGGCTGATTGCTTCTCTCCAACTTCTGCAAGTTCGCAATCAAAACACATTTGTACCGTAACCTTATTTTTCGGAGTTCAAATTGGATATCTTTTTGACTTGTTTCTAAAACACGATGTAATAAATCAATGTGGTTATTAAATACATAAGAATAAATAAATAAACAGTCAATATCAGTTCCCTAAAATGGATAATACACTATGACTAGATTGCGGACCTCCTTGAAAAGGAAGATATTAGGAGCACCAAACTGGTGTAGAGGAAGCGAGAGAATCTGTAAGAATCGTAGCAAATGGAAATTGTTGGATTTATTATACAAAAATTAATGTAAACAACTACGGATGATGTCATACTTTAACGCGACCCTTCTTCTTCCCATTTGCTCTTACTGATTTCATTCCACTTATATTGCATCACGGGAGTCTGTAGATGGACGTGTACTTTGCTTTCTTCTTCTTTATGTGCCTATTTATCACTGAATGTTGGCAGTCAGCTCTTTAAATTTAGCCTTGTACAAAGCCAGTCTGGATACTTTGCTTCCAAGTGAACCAATTATAAATAGTTTAAACATTTAAGTTTAGCTGAATATTATATTAATACTCTAACCTCCAATAGAAATCATTAGTCTTTTGCTTACCTCCACGGAAATTGTATTTATCGACCGAGCGAGGCGCAGCGAGCGAAGCGTCTCAGTTTCCACTAGCCGAAAATTCTTTTGTCTGTCCGGATGTTATCGCCTACAGGTCGCATTTCTGAACCGATTCTTATGAAATTTTGTGAGCAGGTTCGGTAATTTTTATAGAATTTTTAGTCGAGCCAGTTTTTTCGAAATTTTA